>JAIPRL010007902.1:0-21879 GCA_025469235.1 Pemphigus obesinymphae | reverse complement strand
CAGAATATGTTCTGGGATATAACCAACATTTTGTTAATAATTGTTTTTACTTTTTCGGTTTTTCATGCTTTTTAAATTTTCATCTTTAAATCATCGTCTTTTTCATCATGCAAGTGACAGTAGAGTTCAAAAGCCAAGAACATAAAGTTTTCATTCCTGATGAATTATATAATTATCTAAAATCGTGTTAAATAACATGATACCTATTTATTGAAATCTCTTCATTAAACTAGAAAATATATTGGACCAAGACCTATATAACTATAATTTGTAAACATTTTTACTCTTATTTTATAAGATGAAGTACAGTTAAATAAATACATATTAAATATATTGAAAAATAAACAGCCTGAACAAACAGATTCATTAAAATATAGTAACAAGACCTGCCCTGAAAAACTTTCATTCTGCAATGATATGTCAGAAAATGCTGTGTCAGCTTCTGCACAATTTAAAATGTATTGTTTAAAAGCATATTTTTTTGTTGTTTGTAGTATATTATTCAATGATTTTCCCATTGAATCTACAATTAAAAATATTGTTGAATCATCTTGTTCCATTTTTGAATATAAAGAAAACTTAAAATCTTTGTTTTAAATTATAAACGTGTTCTCGGGTCCCTTATCAAAAGATATTATCATTGTTCGGATATCAATTTATTGCTGTGATATCAATTTATTCTGTGATTAAACTCTACTCTATTCTTATCTACTTTACCCAACTCACTACTCTACTCTACACTACTCTACTCTAACTCCGAATATTCGAACGCACCACAGTGCTCTAGTTGGCGAAACAATAAGTTCCGGACGACTTGGTCGAGTATGTACGTATTTTATTTTGCGAAATAATAGGAACGTTCCGAACATCCTCGCCTTGTCGGCGTTTTGAAAAATATTAATTTCTAAATAAGTTAGCGTAATATAAAAAAAAAAAAGCCGGTCAGTAGGGGGTGGAAACACTTCGCTATTGGGCAGGATACTCTTGGTGGATGTATTGCATTTGAAAGCAATGATAAATCATTGCATATTCAATAAAACGATTCTGAGCGTAGCTTCGGTGTAGTATACATAACTCTTAATATTAATTATATACCTACTCAGTACAGCTACCTATGTTTAACATTACATTGAAGATCAAATGTAGAAATAAATATGATTTAGTGTGACCTTATGCATATTTTAAAATGTAATATGATATATTTATAATAGCTCAGTTTCACGTAGGTACAGTTATTACTATACATAATATTGTACAGTATATTTTATTGAATGTTCAGTTTATGACATATAATATTGAAAACGAACAAAATATTATGTAAATTTAGTGAAATTAATGCACGACAAACGTTATACTAAATTTTTTCAGGTCTTAAAATCTCATTTTACCAACTATTTGGACTTAAATACCTCAAAATTGATAATTTTGTCGAAAAAATTAAAATGACTATAAAAAAAAAATTGTGACTACGGATTTTCGAGATATTTTGAATTTAGTTAGCGTAACGTATATTTAACGCTGTATAAATTTTTCAGACCTTAAAATCGAAAATTACCCTTTTTAGGACTTAGAAACCTCAAAAACTAAAATGGCTCTAAATAGCCCAAAATTGCAAAAATTTTTAAAAAATCTTAATAATCTTAAATAGATTATTAAATTAAATATTGGATAAAAATTTCAAGATTTTCAAGTCTTTATTTTCGAAATTATGAAGAAATGAAAATTCCCGATTTGACGAAACCGTAAATTTACCGTTTTTTTTCATCAATTCTTGGTAGTCTTTCCTTACGCATTAAAAAACTATTGTGAAAATCGCAAAATGATATCTTTAAAGTACCAACTAGATGAAATTTGCTACCGGAAACCATGTAAGCTTGTATAGATCGGAGCACTCCTTCTGGTAGTAAATTTGTTAACAGAGAAAAATAAAATAAAATAAAATAAACATCATTGTAAAACCACTAGCTCCCTCGCTACGCTCAGAATCTAAAATATGCTTTTCGGCACATATATTGTATATTGAACAATATTATAATCGAAGTAATTACCTATGGTGAAACACCGATGAGATAGTCTCCAAAAATATTGTCCTTTATACATTGTATTATATATTAGTTGTATTACCTCTAAAATAATTTTAAAATATATTTTTGCAAACAAGTTTTTGAACATATGTCAATTATATAACAATAAATTTTTAAACTGTATTTTAACATTATTTAATTGTTAAATTTTAATTTTTCAAAATGTTTCTTAAAAATTGATCATTCAGAACTCCTTAAAAATGGACAGTGTGGTGTTCTCTTATAGAAAAACTAAAAAGCGATTTTGAGTTTAGAAGTTATAAAAAAAATATAAGAGGAAGTTGTCTATAGTATTTATTGATTTAGAGAAGGCGTATAACTACTCGTATACCTACTGTAACTTTGGTATTGATTTGTAAATTATATGCAAAGTATTAGCGTTAGTCCGGTTACGATTAGATAAAGTCGGGGAGCTACGTATAGTAAGGTCCCGAAACTGAAATGTCGATAGCGGGAAAACTATTGATTTGAAAATTCTGAAAATTAATTTGTAAAATATTGACATTTGTCCAGTATTGAGAAGAAAAAGTCAGGTGGCCTACTTCACAAACATGTTTAACCAACTGAAAATATAGAAAAATGTTATCATAACTTTGTCATATCTCATATTAGAGTAAATTTACCTATAACCAAATTTATAGGCGAGATTATTATCTATGCTGTAGCGTAGTCTTTTTTCTGTTTGTAAAAATGTATAACTATTTAAATTATTGGGATTTAAAAATAGTTAGTAGAAAAATAATAAAATACCCTACGGTATAGACAATAATCTCGTCTATAAATTTAGTAATATTATTATTATTGTTTCTAGTTGGTTAGACGTAGATACCAAATGCAGGTATTGCGTCATCTTAAAAGAATACAAAACACGCTCGCTTTTTAAGGAGTTCTGTAAAAGCAATATTTAGAAAAACGAAAATATCACAATTGAAAAATGTTTAAATACATTACAAAAATAGTTTAAAAAATTTTCTACTCCAGTAAGATTTATATTGTGATATATAAATAAATTATTAAAATGAGGCAAAACGTGTTTCAGTAGATGCACGTTTCTGAAAAACTGAGTGATTTTAACATTTGATGACTTATATACAAATTTAAATATTGTAAAATAATCTACATTTTTACTTTGGCGATTTTAAATAAAATTATTAAATCTCAAGTTATATTATCGTATTAAATTTCCGACAATTTTCTCTTTTTAAAAGTTTTATAACTCAACTAATAATAACTTTATGAAAAATCACCCATGTAAAAATGTAGATCAATTTATGATCTAATTATTAATCCAATTATTTATAGAAACATATAGAGGTTGTTGTATGCTATAATAATTTAGTTTTCTAGAAACATACAATCGAAGGATGTTTCACACACAGAAATACGGCAGTGTGTCATATTTTGGTATGAATAACATGAATGATAAGTGGAATATCGGGAGAAAAATAATCAAAAGAACATAAATGAAAATACAATAAACTTATATGATAAGATATTATGGAATAAAACGGATATGATGGAGATTATCGACGAACTTTTTAGGCCGAAGAGTGCATAAAGATGATGAGTTAAGGAATAATAGAATGACCAAAGAATAGTCGAAAATGAGTAACAATTAGTTACCTGGGTAAGGCTTGACCCCAGAATCAAGGCAACGAGAGTTGATTGTCAAAATACTATAATAATATGTAGCATGATTGGGTGGTAGGAAGCTCATTTAGATTACTAGACATTATAAAAAGTTTACTGTGAATATGTAGTAGAACAGAAGAAGCAATTTTGGATGGAGAAAAGTATAAAATCTATTTAGTGACAGCGGCCTACTTATCCGCAGACTCATTACCTGCAGTATTAACGTGGATATCCAAAAAAATTACACACTCTTATTGAAAGTGGTTATTTAATAGACCGGAGATTTTATAAGTAAGATGAGGGAAGAAACGGAGGTTGGAGCTGAATTCCAGAGGATATTGTGTGGAGATATGAATGATTGTGGGTCTGAGACAATTAATATATTATTGGCATCGATAGTCAAATGGAATTGCAAAAAAATATCATTTACAAAGTAGGTATTAATGGAAATATCCGATTAGGTACAAACTATAGGTATAGGTGTGACGTTAGTATGGGGTTTTGGATTTCATATCCAGATATTCAAATCAATTGGATATACTATTATGAACAATATATCGTTAAATATTAGAACGAAAAAATTAACATATTGTATAATATAACACACGTCACCCTAAGAAATGAATGAACTTCTCCACCTATTTTATTCCTTAAGGGCATATAAATAATATATAGTATTCCATTCGTGAAGAAACGAATGTCTCTCTTAACTTGCTATATAAGTACTGTCTTCTTCCACGATAGCTTCTCGTAAATATATGCCATCACTATTGTGCCTGTAGGAACATATTTTGAAAGCTTGAATCGATAATGGCGTGTCCGACTAAAAATAATGACGATAAGTAAATAATTAAAACAGATAACCCACCGCGATAATTTATCGCGTTTATCGGCTTAATAGCTGATACTATTACCGAGCTATAGACTCGGCCATTATTGTAATTTATTTACAATTCTACCGAATCTTTAGCCGCCAAAATACAATTATTGTACGAACGGTCGCAGTATTTACTATAATATACTACTCGGCTGTTTACCACAACTATTCTCTGGCTCATTCCGTAGAATATAACCTTTGGGAGCTCGTGTAATAGCATTTTCTTCTTTTGATCGTAATCAACGATTAATCTAGTCTGGAGAAACGTATATAAGTATATTAAGTTCTTCCTCTCACCCCTGAAGATTTGACCCGATAATTACGAAAACGCTGCAAGTACTACGACCGTGAGAAATCGCTGTTTTGTATCGATTCGGACTATATTCGATTTCATCCTAAAAATATATTATCATACAGCTTTTTTCTTAATTTACGTTTAATATTATAGAAGTCGTTTTGAGTGTAAAATTTCATGGAAAAGTCAATAATACCGGTAAAAATGTATTAGGATCCTTAATATTAAATTATTAAAAAGTTCGTATTGCACTTCTTGCAACGATATTAAGTTATGTCATTAGAGTGCCGGTAATTATAGAGGCATCTAGTAATTTATTTTTAATTTTCCTTTTTTAAAAATGAAAAGGGAAAATCCTAACCTAAACATCTGACATTAGATTTTCGGACTCCTTCACGTAAAATATCGAATAGTGGTAAGTAGTATCCCACTTGTTAATATAAAATAATAACTAATGAAATTGACCATCTTTTAATTTGTTCTTACATAAAATGTATAGTTCCAAAGCATAATGTTAGATTTTACAGATACTAATATTAAAAAAAAAAAAAAAGAGAGGAATAAATTCGAAGCGAAAATAGGGGAATGAATTTATTATGGAATGTCAATGTAGAACTGTATGGACTGTAAATGCAGTCAAAATTGTTGTGATCGCAAAAAAACATAGAACATGTAGAGAATATTATATCATTTATGGATAAATAAAAAACTGTAATAGGGATACTGTGCCAACAAAATAAACGTTCTATAAAAATAAAAATTAATTCTTCCTATCATAATGCAATATATCTAAAAATCACAAAAACAACATGATATCGTTATAAAATAGTTTCGTATAGAGTAGTGTAGGGCTGTATGGAATCGTAAACGATACTTAAATTATATAGGGTCTCATAATTAAATAAAATAAATATAAATTAAAGCTTTTTAAATATGGTGTTAACCAGATGAGATAAGTACATTTTTAAAACAGATAAGTAACAAACGAAATAAAATGTTGGAACAAACACTCAGAATTCAATAGGTATAGAATATGCGTGTGAAGAAAAAAGATAAAGTTATTAGAATATCTGGTATAAGAAATTAATTACATGGTTAAGGACAATGGTTTTGAAGGAAAAATCTAAGCTAAACCTGGGATGAGAAGATAAACACAACCTTTTAATAACCAAATTATGGGAAATTTTGTAAAAAAAACAACACAATATACAATAATAGTAATATATAACTACTAGCCATTGAAATATATAATATTGAATAATAATCATTGTTGTCATTTGTATTTTTCGTTAGATCAACTAGATCTCTATGTTAAGCAGATATTTTGTTGTTGTTTTTTTTGTTGGGTCAGTTAGATCTATAAAATATATGGGGATCTAGATGGTCGAATATCTAGTTGACCGTTTACTGTATAAGTGTTTTTTTTTTATTAATTAATTAAGTCGATAAAAATCGCAACCGCCTCGCTCGAATGATAATAATCGCCCGTGTGAAATATGTCTTAAAATAATGATTATAACATCGTCGGAAATACAACGGAACATGGAGACTCGATTGACACGGGTTTGTTTCGTCTTATAATAATTTTATTATTAGGTATATTATATTAAAAAAGAATATTTAATAATAAATATAATAAGTTATATTAAATAACTCTATGCGTAACACGGTATCGTAAATATGTAATATGAAAAATGTTGGTCAAAATAATTATTAATTTTCAAAGTATTATAAAAACTAAAATTTAAATATTCGTTATAATTTTAATATTTATTATATTATGACATCAAATAATTGGAAATTTATAGTTGTGTGATATAAAAAAAAATATATATAATTTAAATAATAGGGACACTGTTTTAATATAATTGTACAAATGTACAAAAGTATTATTGTATTTAAATACGTAGCAAGTATTTGTGTTTGTTCTTAAATACTTTTAAAAAAAAAAAAAGTATTATTTGAAGTACGCGTTAAATACTTTTCATGTCATTGTATTAATTGTATTTCTATTTAAATACAATTTTAAAAGAATTTTTTTACAAGACTGGCTAAGACCGCAATCGGGACTGCGTAAACCAAAAAAAAATGGCTCTAGGCCTTGATATAATAATATTCATATCCGTTCTGTACAGGTCACCCCGGTCCGGATATTTTTTTGGGTGCGAGAACTTTTCGGTAGGTATATAACCACTAATATGTATATAGGTGGTAGTAACAGGTTTACCGCCCAGTGTGCGGCGATAAGATTCTCGGCCGATAACGTCATCAGGTCGAATATTTTACAATATTCTTGTGTACGCGTATGTTTTTTTAAGAATTTTTTTTTTATGTCACCCGTCGGATACGCGTCATTCGTAGTATTATTAATTGCAACCATAATAATATATATCCGTCGTAGGAGGCGGCGGTGATACAAATATAATATTATATTATGTGCGCCCCGGGGAGACTTGCACGGTGTGTGCCAATCGTCGTAAACACGACGGTTTATAATCGTGTCCCGGCGTGCGATGGACACGGCGAGAAAATAAAAAGATCTCTATATATATATATATATATAATGAATACAATTCACCGGATTATAGTATCCGACATAAATTAAGAGTAATTTTTTTATGCATGTTCCCGGGCTTGGTAATAAACGCGAACGGATGTGTTTTTTTTTTTCGTTATTACCTATTTTTTTAATTTTTTTTTTTTTTTATAGGATATTTGTACGATCTTTTAACTCGTCGTCATCTATCCACGGGCACCGACAAATTGGAACGTGTCGAATGTCGATTATTTAACGACGAGACGAATATTTACGGTGTGGAGCGTGTGTCCCACAAAAGGATTTCCTCATCGTAAGCTGCAGGGCCGGCATTCCGTCTTTTATTTTGGGGAGATGGGTCGAACGACAGTCGGACTACCGGTTTTTTTTGCTTATACGTTTTTAAAGAAGTATTTTGTCGTAAGAGTATATTCGTCTACGAAAAAAAGTCAATGACTTTTTTTTTTCCTTATTCACGATTCGAAGAAAGTTCTAGAAGGTTTTGGAAGGAAATGAGTGTATGGCTTATTTTTGGAGTGGCAAAATTTGATTTTTTGCCTAGTGCACTATTTTTACTCGAGCCGGGGCCCTAGCTGATCGCAAGTTCTCATATTATTATACTGTTATGACATAATATATTTGTGAATGACAATATTATATTATATAATATTATCGTATACTGTAGGTCCCACCGATTGGCCGCCAACTTTGGTGATTATAATGTAATAAATATTATTATACGAAAATTACGACCGAAACGCATTTTGTTCGGTGTATAATTTGTAAATAGGCACATGTTCTGTCACGCGAAGTCTGTTATTATTCTATATTTTCCTGGGTTATTTTTTCCACCATGCATTAAAATACGATAAATCACCTCGGTGGTAAAACGAGCGGAATATAATAAAATATTGAGTATATACTGTGAATGTGCGCGGCGAGAAGTGGAAACTTAGGCGCCCATGGCTTTTCGTTTATTCACGTCGCATGCAACGTAAACGAAGTGTCACATGGTGCTCGTTCTATACACTCAAGTAGACGCCTTGTCGTGTCAGGCTGTCCGCACGATTTTTCAATACCGAAATAACCGAAAGTTTCGGCCTAAAACGATCAAAAATAATAATTTATATGCATAATATCTGACGGAACACGGTACCTATATACTATTTTTGTTCCAGTTTAGGCTGTAAATTTGTACTTTTAACTTTCGAGTAAAAAGTGTAATAAATGTACTCTAGTTACTATAGTGGATATTCGGTTTTAAAACGAAAAATTGAAATTATTTTGAATATTTACACTATAATGTTTACACGTTATATTCAAATTAAACAATCGAGAGACATTAATTAACGAAGTACTTTTTTAAAGTGATCGCAAGTGATTGCTATATAATATATAGTATACAAAATTCAAGATAATAACTGTAATAGGTACATTATATTATGACAGAGAATTTTTTGGATATTTTTAAAAGATCTTTAATGGTTGATCATTATAAAACTGTCATAATTTCTACAAACTTCGATAATTTATAAACTTATAACACCAAACAAAAGATTCTCTAAGAATATTGTTTTCTTTCTTGAAATTTGAGGTGTACCAATATATTATATAAATATACTGATTTTGCCTTTCTAATCAATAGAACGTATGTAATAACATGTTAATATTCGAGAGCATCCTTGTGTAATCGATACGATATTTACTTATTAAAATTTGCCTATTTTGTAATGCAGTACATTGTACGTTTGCGCGGCAATTTTGGAAAAAATCAGTTACGGGTACTTGTTTATATTATATAAAAACTATAACTTGCAAATTCGTTTTTAGGCTATATATAAGTGGAGCTAGGCGTGGACCCAAAGGGGGCTAAAAATCTTTATACGTTATACAGTATACAGTGTACTGTATACTATACACCTATATTATGTCAGGGCTGGTCTTAGCTATATATAAATATATTATGAAGAGATAACTTGGTACATATGATGTACTTAAAATAGCTTACTGGGATTCTAACACACCATTCTAACATATTATACAAATAGTATGAATGTTTTTTAGAGTTCTTCAATATGATTTTAAAATTTTTTTTATTTAGAAAAAAACGTTGGCAGTAAGTACTTAGTTACACAGATTTGCAGATTTATTGGTTAAAAAATCGTCCATTTATATTTTTATTTTATATCATAGACGAATTTAATGGAGTATTCCTAACGTTCTATACAACATATTATGAATTTATTGGATGGTGTAAAGGTCTGGGCCGACCAATTCGTAGAGGTTTATCGGGAGATGGTGAATTTCTTAGAGATCTTGAAACTGTAGACACTCTATCAATACATGCTTAACTGTCAGAGTTAATAGGCACAATGAAGTACGAATTAAGGTTCTCTATTTTTCACGAGATAACCCTGTGCTAATCGGGCGTGTCCAATTCGAATTCGGTTAATAATGACTTCTTCTCTTCTGGATTTTTTGAAGGATAGCCATTGTTGTATATTTCATTTAATTACGTGTATCTAATATGTTTATTTGGGGTTTCCAATGATTTTGCCAAATATTAGAATCGACGATTTTTATAGTTTTTTTTTTTCACTGTCGGTAAATGTTGTCCAATTTAGATTAGGATTACAGTTACAATTGATGCCTTTTTGGCATATTTATAAAATTTTTATTAATAATTATTATAAGCATTTACCAATTTTGTATGGCATTAGTTATAAAGTAAAATCAATAGAAATATTTAAAAATCGTTTTTATGTAGTGGATCTCAATATATCTAATTAGTTATCTTGTACCAAGATTTTTATTCCAAGGTCTTAGTACGTAATTTGTACACAAGTATACAAATTTATGCTGAGCTTGCAGTAAAACAATCTTTGAAACTCAATAAATAACGTTAATATAAAATGCAAGTTAAGTTAGATTGTGGATAACTAGTTGTTATTATCAATTTTGTTTGCTTAAAAGTTTATATAGGTATAACTAGTATATATAGAAATTATATAAAATTGATGTAAATTAATTAAAAGTTTACATTAGGCATATTTTAAGGAACGATAAAAAAAGTCAAATAAGTTCTCAAAAATAAAAAATATTTTTCATTTTTATAAGACCATATTGTTATAGTACTCTGAGTTAATTTTTTAAATTAATAAAATTGTCTATGTTCTATAAAATTATAGGTATACGAAAATGTAGGTATTATTGCTGTTGGGTCAAATTTTACTTTAATCACCGAGTAGGTACCTACCTAGATATTATACAGTATATAAAAATAATTTAAGGTTTGATTCATCAGATACATAAACAAGTAAGTAGGTAATTTTATAAATTATAATAGTTTATACTAAAATATGTAACTCGTTAACATTATCCTAACTTTACTTATTTTCAAATTTTTAAACGCGTTTAAACACTTTGCACTCCTGAATATTAACATAATATATTTAATTAATAATAGTAATACTTATTATTATCGTTATTCGTTACTATACATAGTTTGAAAAATGTACACTAACTAACCTCTAAATATAATCCAATCTTTTTGAAATTTAGCACACATATATTTTACATCACTGAGACTCGGAGCGTAAGAAAAGTCTGCAAAAATTTTACATTTTTTTTTTTTTTACAAAATGAGTACTTACCCTAATGTACCGAGCATATTAAAGGTAAATATTAATATTGGTTAAAAAGTTAAATTATCAGTTAATATTTTTTAATCCCTAATCTAGTCAAACTGGGCACAGATGAACTGGACGGGTTATACTGTGACAATTATTATAGGTAATAATTATATACCTACTATATTTAATAAAACGGTCGTTTTGAGAAAAATAATGATAACAGAAAATCGCATAAATTATCTCTATAATCTCAAAGTTCGAAAATGAAATGTTTATAATCTCCTTGTATATATATATAATATATATTATATTAGAAAACTAATTTATTTGATAATCAGTTTAAACCAACTTACCCAACTCGACAACTTACCCCCACGTCACGGATTAAGATAGTAAGGACTGGAATCGGAGACATTATCGGTGGACCTCAATTGTTTGGAGCGGTACAAGTATGGTTTATCCATACTATCTAAGTGAAAATACAAAATACTAATAATAACACAGATAATGTCATTATCAATGTTTAAACAGACTAAAAATTAAAAAATATAGTTTGATCATTTTAAATCCTAAATCTTTATTGTTTTTAATTTGTATGTACATTTATGTATTGACTAATTTTGCTAATTTTTTTTTTTTTGCATTTATCTTGGTCGTATTTTTATTTGCAATTAATAAATACTGTTGCATTCGCATGATTACAAAGTTGGATATTATCTGTGTTAATATATCTGTTTTGTGTTCCATGCATGGAAATTGAATGGGCCTATTGTTATTAAAAAAAATCATCAATTGTTAACAAGAAAACATTTTCTTTACAATATTTAGAAAATGACTTTTCTACAGAAGTCAATAATCCAAAAATAAAATCATTTGGATAAGTCAAAACTCCATTTGATTTCAAATTTACAAGTACAGCTTCAGGTTTATTGGGGTAAGATCTCTTATCTAAATTAATATAATACATAACCTTATAAGTCATAACTTATATGAAATAGTATACATCTTTTGACGCCAATTATTCAAAATAAATATTAGTAACATTATTATTTACTTTTACTCCTAGTTGTACCGCTCATGGCTGGGTAGGTGGAGGTGTCAAAACATTTGAGGAACCTTCCTCCACTACCCCCTTACCATGTCGATACCAGTCCATGGGAATTTATCGACTCCGCCGAAACTTCCGGTTTCGAAAAAAGATATATATATATATCGATTCCGCCGGCTACTATTGATCCGTCGCTTCTTCTTTATGTACATCAATATATTTACTTATAATTAATAAGTTATTAGTATTAATATTTATTAAGTATGTATAATATATTCAATTATATGCACTTTTATAGTAAAAATTTAGCATTTCGGTTTTGAATTTAATACTGTGACTATCGTAACAATTTATTTGTATGATGTATGTGTGTAATGCACGTGATAATATGCGATAGTATAATAACAATAATTTGACAATAAATTATGTATATTATTCAATATTTTAAAGTTTCGAATATTTTTTTGATTTTTACAATATAGAGTGTCTCGTTCACCGATTGAATAAAAAAAAAATATATATATATATATATATTTATATATATAGGCATGTAAAACGTAATGTATAATATAATACATTTGTGCAGAACGTATCCGTTTTAATAACCCGTAATTTACGCCGCTAAATATTTCCGTTGGTCCGATATAAAATATTTCGCCGGCGGCGGAGTGGATACATGATTTTTTTGCACATTTAGCCGGCGGCCGAGTGGATACTGAATCGTCGGGATCGCTATACGGGCCCAGTCCGTGTCTTAGTCCGTGCCCTCCGCACTCGAACACGGACGGCGATACGCGTTTTGCACGAAATGAAAACGATAACGAAACCAATACACACTTTACGACCGTTCAGCTTCTGCAACGTGCTCTGGACCACTATATATATCCATACCCATATAATATACCTATATATATATATATATATATATATACCTATAAATATATAGTATATAGTATATATATATACTGTATGTACGACGATGGTTCTATTTTTCCTGTAATACATTGTTTTTGCGGTTTTATGATCAGAAGTTCCGCCGCTATACGATACATACAGGTACGTGATCAGAAATCGGAAGTCGAGTTCGTTTCTTATATATTCTTATACTCACTCACTCGTATATAACGTGTGTACGGGCAGTATATATAATATTCTCTCCCCTCGTCGTCATCGTCATCGTCGTCGTCGTCGTCGTCGTCGTATGTACCACACACGTATATTTTTCCCGACCGTACACATACACGCACGGCCCGGTTCTTCCCCTTTAAGACGCTCTATCTCTTTGTCACGTTGGCCACACGAAACCAATACATAATAATATTGTTCGTATATATATATATATACATCGTACGTGTACGTGCCATAGTAAAGTCTAATGAAAACCAGACTTGCCAACTGTGGCGTACTATATACTATGAGGGGGGGGGGTGGACACGTCCGCAATACGCAATATTGTCCGCGAATCTCCTATATACAGACACGAAATATACGACTGGCGGAAATAATAAATAAATAAAATCGCGACCGGAAAATATTCCGAAAACGGCCAAAATACAAAAACCGAAAATATTTTTTTTCCATACATTTAGGCGGTGTCGTAGATATTGAAACAAGATTATATTCATTAATATATGGACCGCAACGGCAACGAAAAATCGACCTAAAACCGTGATGAAACCGCTGGACTTTGAAAAGTTTGGAATTCGACCGTTTGTCTTGTCCGGGATCGATCATCGAGACGTTCATTTCTTTAGCCGTGTTATTTATCATTTATAAATCGCGCACAATTTATGCAATATATATATATATATATATATATATATATTTATCGAAAAATGCCTCGATCGATCCCCATAGAAGACACGCCGACACATTCAAATCTGTTTACACATTGTAAATCCCACTTCTCAAAATTCCACAATCTCATCACGCTCATTGATCTTTTAGGCGGACATTTCGTGATTACACGACAATAAAAAGTGATACGCGGGTACGGGGCTATTTTTAGATTAATTTTAAAATTTTAAACATTTCTAAATTGTTAGATTTTTATTTTTCATGATATTTCTTAAATATTGCCTATATAGAACCCATTGAAAATCACAGGTGTTGTGGCTCCTTAAAAAGAACACAATATACCCGCTTTTTAAGGAGTTTCGCGTTGGAAATTTATCGAAAAATGAAAATCTTACAACTGAAACTATTTTGTAATAAACATGATCGTGAATTTCCATAATTGCGGCTTTCTCAAAAAATTTAGATAAACAATACATCTAATCAAAATTAAAGATGAGAAGATAAACTGTGTTTTCACCAAATAAAATTAAAAATAAATTAATATTCAGTTTTTAAAGAGATTTGAATTTAATATAAAAAATCATCTGCTGAAAACATAGATAAGACATCATATGGAACCCAGAACTATTTTGCAAATTTAAATCCAACTAGTTTAACACCGTATTCATGGAAATACGGAAACTATTTTAGGGTTCGATAAATATAAGTGTTGTGTAGTCTTAATGAAATGTTGAAAATATATGCCTAAAAACGCTTTCAAACAATAAAATTATATATAATTTAATATACCTACAGCTATACTTTAATACGGGTTCATTTATAAAACAAACAGATAATTTGAAGGAAAAGTAAGGAGAAACTTACTAAATTTGAAATTTTATTTGACATTACATTATATTGTCTCTCTGGAATTTCGATCTTTGTTTGGCCTGTATTATTCTACATGCCTATTAAATTACCAACACTAAAATTTGCTAATATACATAAAAAGTATTCATAAATTATTGGTATCATTGGTATTTATTTATTATATTGCAGGAATATTATTAATAATTTTAGAAATAGGACTTTGATGACTTTGGAATTTTATTTTGTACAAGTTATCTATATGCGATGCTAAATAACCAAGCTATATGTTTCTTACGCGAGTAGTTCAAAATTTTATAATATCTCATTTTTATTTTGTTTATTTCATTTATTTAAATGTTTTTATATATTTTTTATTTGAAAATTTATACAGTATCTTGGTCGTTGGCTGTGTTTATTTTAGATTCTGAGCGAAGCGAGCAAAACAATCCATTGTTTGGTTTTACAATTGAAGGGTTTTTTTAGTTTTTATTTTTTTTTCATGTCTTTACTCAAAAATTCTATTAATAGAAGCGTTTTGATTCTTATTTATTTTTACTTTATTTCATGTAAACGCGTGAGAAAAAAAAACAATCAAACAATTAAGGAAACACGGTAAAATCACGATTTTATTTTAATCAAATGTGGTTTTTTTACTGTAAATTATTAAATAATGGTTCTGAAGTCCTGAAAATTTCACATAAAATGTATTTAAATATAATAATAACGCAAAATGTATCGAATTTTTTTTCCAACTTTGGGCTATTTGTAGTCATTTTAAATATTGAATTTTTTCGTCATAAAAGAGTTAATTTTAATTATTACCGATAGTTATAATACTCATGTTACATTGTTACGTAAACTGAAGAATCGTTTTCTCAAATCCAATGATTTATTATGGCTTTCCAATTCTATATACCCGCCACCAGTATCCTACCCAACGAACGAACTGCTTCCACCCCTTACTGACCTGCTTTTTTAAATGTAATTAATTTATATTTGTAGGTCATTTCTAGATTTATATATATATATATATACTGTATATCCTTGATATGTTTGTCCGTTAGTTTGTCAAATCGATTCGTATTGTCATAGATACTATAATATATAGTTACGACTTACGAGTACTAAGGATCTTGTAGATTCGATAATCGACAGTCTTTATAAATTTGTTAGTCACAGTACTAACAGTGACGTATTTAGGTGAAGGAGCTTATGGGTAAGACCGGGCTTTTTCCAACTTTTTTTATATTAAAGTGCATTTTACGTACTTTTTTTTAGATAAATTTGGCATTACTATTTATAATATATTTCATTTTTATAATATTATTGTTTGAATTTTTGTAAACTAAGTTACGTTACAGAATTGTATTTTATCCGACAATATATAGAAACTGCATTAATTTTTGTAGAATATTATCGTTCTGCGTTGAATAAAACAAGTTTTCGAAAATGTACCGACTGTGTTGAAATGAAAACTATTGGAAAACGTGTTAAAGATTTTTGGAAAGCGCGAAGGCTCCGCGGGTTTTCATAAATAATAATAGACGATTAAGTGTTTTTATGCTCGATGAAACACGTCGTGGAACCGTATATAATATTACTATCGATGTTATGGTGTCAAGCGCGTGTCGAGTCTGAAAACGAGTATTCCTGCAGGACGACGATCCTTATACAAGTGTCAGGGATGCAAAATTTGGGGATCTCGTATACGGTGTGTCACAATCGGAACGGTGACGGCGACGGATCGACGCTGAAAATCGTATATTATGTAGTAATAGTATAATATGTAGAAAAAAAGGGGGAAAAAAAAAATAATGTCCATTAAAGACTCCTCCGCGACACCGGCGTCCCTGCCGAAGATGTATTACTGACAAGCGGGTGTAATACACGAGCGCCGCGGAGGAGCTTATATTATATACTCGAGGGATGGCTCTCGACGCAGGAGGGGTTGTCCGAGTTATTATTATACATGACGCCCCGTCCCTTTTTAATAAATGCTGCGATGCCGTACATATATATATATATTGTATACGTATGTATATCATCACTATCACGGTTACTGAAATGCGTGCTGGTTAAGTCCCACGCGGCGACGTCAAGTAGCTCTATAGGGATAATGGTCGGCCTATTTATATAGATACACACTCGTACGCACCACACACACACACACTCACCCCACGTCCCTTTGAAATTGACTCTTATCTCGCCCGCGTTTGATTGAATAATACATGATGCGGGGGTCAAAAGTCAGTGGCATATATTCTTTCAAAAATTTTATTTATATATATATATATATATATGTTTTACGCGTATTATTTTGTTTTTTAACTACCGTGTGGCATTTTTATTTTTTTTTTTATTAAAACGGCCCCGTGGTGTATTTATCGATATAATTCACTGCAAATGTCTGTTTATAACATCGTGAGCTTACAGTGCCCCGGCATAATGGGGGTTGGAGAGGAACGAAGTGTGCCCCTTTACCGGAGACCTCGCAAAATTTAGAAAATAGACGATTTTTTTAAGAAATTTTTGGAATTGTTTACAAAAGACACCTTTCAGGAACGGAATTCTGTAGGGCCCCGCAGAAACAGCGAAAGACTTTTTCGTTCACTATTGTCTCTCGTGTATCACGAACTTCCGCAAACTTTAGAGTCGGAAAATCGTTCAGGATTCGTCGGAAAAATTACAAAAAAGTTGATATTTCTTCGCGCCGGCCTTTCCCGCAAAATATATTTTACACCAGGCCTCGGGAAATTCTCGAGCCGTCCGCGGCACCGTGGGCTTATTATACAAAAAGTTCCATCTCATGTTATTTGAACTGTTTAGACGAGTACTCTCAAGGTTTGAACGTTTATATATACCTATTTCCAATTAAACTAAAATAGAATTGGAATTCTCAAAACATTATCAATTATCTTTTTAGAATTTAGAATTACTAATAAGTTATTCACAATGTAATAATATTTACAATATTTTGGAGCGCATATTATATAATGGCTGTAAGAAAACGAGTGTCCTTAAAAATAGGCACAGCACGAATTCAATAGAGTAGATAATATTTTAATATTTCAGAATATTAAATTTAACCAAACAATTTTACTTCACTAAAATTAAACATCATATCTTCAGTTCTTTTTTCTAGTTAAAATGTATATATTTTGATTAACTCATTTAAGAACAATAAATAAAACACAATTCTTTGATTTTTAAGAAATAATATATTTCTCTAAAAAGTTATATGTGTTTCAATTATTTCAATTTAAACGTATCCATTATAACTTATTTGTTCATTATTTTTTATTATTATTTATAAGTTTTTGTAATTTTGGGTACACATATAAGAAAATTATCAAATAGTAGGAATTCAAATAATTTTATTGAACGGTTCACAAAAAATTATAGTTACAGACGTCTCATCCTCCGAAATTATTTTCTACAAAATAAAATACATCTTCTAAAATAATGTACAAACTTCAGTATTTTATGGATATGATAAGGTGTAAGAATAGGGTAAGAAACAGAAATGAACCAATAAATTTCAGTATAGAAAACAATCCTGCCTATACGTAAGTGACTGGAGTAGGTTTTAGACAAGACAACAGGTCGTGTTCCGATTATACAAAATTTGTACTTTAAAAAAGTTCGTGTTTAAGTAAGTGCAAGAGAAAAAAAATACGAAACTACAAAATATAACGTTACCTGTTTGAAATATTAACTCGGTTCTGTTCTGGCCAACAGATGTTTGGCCGTATAATAACGTCTTGGACACAATGCACAAATTAAACTATTTCACTGAATTCATAATATTATCGCATCTCCTTTCTGACAATTTAATTACGTTAAGGTAGCACCGCGCTTGTAATTGACATTGCGTACGCCGTTACAACCCTTTTTTTGTTTTTTATCGTAGAGTGCAGCCCGATGAACTTTTAAACAGATTGTGAACACGGTAGTGGATATTTCCGGCTGTCCGCCCCCAAAAATTTTTTACACAGCGTTTGAAATTGTATAATTATAATATTACACGACACCCGTACCGTAGAGGAGTACCAAATATATATATATATATATACATTTTTTATTTGGATACAATATAATTGTTCATGTTTCAAAATAGGTATCGTTACATCAACATATAGTATTATGACATGTAGGAGGTACACTGGTGTAAGTGTATTATAGCTAATTTTACAATAATAGACGATAACCAGCAATTATTATTAATATTATTATAATGTTATGGTAATAGTGATAAGCAATTAACGATAACACTCGGTAGACGGTTATACTTAAGAATAATTTATATTTTTTGGAAGTCCGATCCTCACTTGAAGTCGCGCCACTGAACAGCAGTGGTGGGCGTATATATGTATAGCTATGTCGCACACACATGTCGGGTGTCAGGTCATTAATTTACATTTATTTTTTTTTTTTTACCGCGTGTATGTGTAATTTTTTGTAATTACGTAATATTGCAATAGAAATTGTTCAAAATGACATTTTTAATTGTGGACAATTAATATTAATTATTTAGTAAAATTAAAAAAAAAAAAAACAATAGATTTAAACATAAAAAAACCAAGATTAAAATTAAGTATTCCGAGACTGAACTATGAAACGAATTGAATTTGTTCCTACACACCTCTAATAAGTATTGATGTTTATATATTATATTATATCTACAACGATATGTACTCAAATTCTAAATTTGTTTAGTAATATG
The DNA here is from genome assembly GCA_025469235.1 of Pemphigus obesinymphae. Lineage (NCBI taxonomy): Eukaryota > Metazoa > Arthropoda > Insecta > Hemiptera > Aphididae > Pemphigus > Pemphigus obesinymphae. The sequence continues at coordinate 2,406 of JAIPRL010007902.1, read as the reverse complement.
TAAATACGATATATGACATTTATAGGACACAATACAGAGAAGCAATAAATTATATTTATAACCTATTGAAAAAAATGTAGTCAAAATTAATCGTAGAATTTGGTTAATATTATTATTATTATTATTATTTCAAACTGTTCCAATGGTTTTTAAAAATAGGAAGATCATTTTTCTTTAGTACCTATTCAATTAGTTCACTACTCCCATAACCCTGATTAAAAAAAAAAATTGTTGCTTAATTTTTTTCAAAAATGTAGTTTCAATAGGTAGGTAGGTTATAAAAAAATACTACATGTATTCCTACATGGCGAATAACAATAATTGTATCTATGTAATTATGTTAGATTTATTTTTATGATATAAATAATTCAGACAATATAAAATATTACATTGTTATATTCATTTTGTATTGAATTGTATTAATTTTATTTTTAATTGCAAATTATAGTATTTATTAAAATTTAAAATAAAATACAATTATGAATAATTTAGTGATGAACATTTTTTTGAAAATTAATAGCACCTAATATTGAAGTAGAATTTTTGATGTATATGGAGAAATACAAGCAATTTTTTTTCTAAGATATATAATATATATCCATTTTTAAACGTATCTAGATATAGAGATTAAGATACATTAAAACTCTAATATAAATTAACTGAGGATAATCAAAAAAATTAAATTATTTATTGACTTAGACATTTCAAAATTTCAAAAAATGTACTAGGTACTTAAACAAAATATGGTTCTAATACTAAAGATTTTAATTCAAGTAAAATCGTTTATTATTACTATACAGTGGATATATTATAAGGATACCGTATACGCATAATATTTAGTAAATCGGGAATTAAGCTATAGTTAAAGCATATAGTATATTTCTATAGTTTGCACTTTATAGTGTTGTAATAAAATAACTAAAAGAAGTAATTAATTGCAGTTTGATTTATTAATTTAAAGAATTATGTGTTTAAATAGTAAGTACAAATAAATAATTAATTAATCAATTATAATTTCTGTCTACATGAATAAATGTTAATTATTACTTTAAGGACATCAATGACTCACCTAATATTTATTTATTATAATTTTCCTAACCTTAATATTGCAAAAAGTATTGTGTTTTAATATACTTTGTCCGTTCTCAGTATATCAAAATTCATCACTAATTCAATTTGAACATTTTTAAAATTATAATTTTTTTAATTGATATATTATAACAATATTAAGAATAAAAACAAATTACTTATTTAAATATAAATACTGAACAAAGTACATTTCAAATATTTAAAAAAAAAATAAATAAAAATATTCATATTTCATAATAATAATTTCAAATACTTTACACGTCTGATAGTCTGTAAGCAACTGAGGCGGTTTAAGTCGATTGACGCTGTTAAAATTCGATTGAACATAATTTAAAAAAAAAAACATACATGAACATCGACATATTTTTTGGAATTGGATGGGAGAAAAAAAAAATCATCGCGATATCAATCTATAGATCGGAGATATTGGTCGTTACTGAAGGTCTTATTGTTATGGGTCTCGTCTGGATCTCAAAATGACAGAAACTATATGTTATTTTTGTAGTGGGTTTTTTTTTTTTCTGCAATCAATACATTTCGGCACAAGTTAAACAATCAGGTTTGACACGACCGAACGGAATATGGTGTTCAAACGTCGCACGTACGTTCCGCGCAAATCAGATAACGGCGGCCGCGACGTCGGGAAAAAATCGTAAAGTGTTCACGAATAAGGATAGATCCAGGTTTTTGTCGTTGTTGTCACATTAGTTGCTTAACAACTCGGAGAACATAAAAAAAATTAGCCGTTTAAATGTTTTTTTTTTTCCTTCCATTTAGCACTACCTTAAGACGTGTATAGACGAACGATGTCTCTTGCAAAGTATAAATTCGGACTTCGGAGTACAGATCGATACATATAACAATATAATACTTTTCATTCGAATCACTTGGTCAACTAGTATTACACATAATGTGCACGTGTGACAGAAATATATCTATTTCTCCGAAATAAGAAAAAAACCGAGTAGGTATAGTATTCACGGCTTTATGTATCTACACGGTAAACAAACATTATTTTGTCCGGACAAGTTATTTCTCTGTAGACGAGCCTGACTGCAATAAAATTCATTGAGAGTTTTACCGTATTTTTACAGGAATATTTTCTCATTTATTATATATTAATATCGAATTCAATGAATTTCGCAAGAGAATTGTCGTTAATCTGCGTGCAAATCTCGAATTATGCAACGTGTTTATCCATGGATCAAAGCGTTTAATATCAATTACTTATGTGTTCATTCTTTTATTTTGTTTTTTTTTTTTTTTTTTTTTTTTATAAGAATTATTTTAAAAATAAATTATAAAATTATTATTACC
>JAIPRL010007901.1:0-21895 GCA_025469235.1 Pemphigus obesinymphae | reverse complement strand
GTAGACTTGAAGAGTGGAGGGAAGCTCTGGAAAGTAAAGGACTAAGGATTAGTAGGAGTAAAACAGAATATATAGAGTATGATTTTGGTGAAAGGGAACACAGAGAGAATAGGGAAAGGCTAGAAATTAAGTTAAGTGGGAATGTGATGGGAGAAGTGGAGAGGTTCAAGTATTTAGGGTCAGTTGTAGAGAAAGATGGGGGTTTCAAAGAGGATATGAAACACAGGATTAAGTGTGGATGGACGAAGTGGAGAGAAGCGTCAGGTATTCTGTGTGATAAATATACCTGTTAATATATATAAATATATTAACCCTATAGGTTAAAAGGCAAATTTTATAAGGCAGTGGTAAGACCTGCAATGATGTATGGAACAAAATGTTGGGCAGTAGATAGAAAGATAGATCAGAGAATGAGTGTCGCTGAGATGAGAATGTTAAGGTGGATGAGTAGAGTTACTAGAGAGGATAAAATACAGAATGAGTATATTAGAGGTAGTATAGGAGTAGCTTCGATAGTAGACAAAATGATAGAGACTAGATTAAGATAGTTCGGGCATGTACTAAGGAGGGAAGATACTGAGGCAGTAAGATTAGTAAGGGAAATGCATGAGGTTGGTAAGAGGAAGAGAGGATGACCGAAAAAGAGATGGGGGGATGTGATGGCGAGTGATATAAGGAAGATAGGAGTAAGTGAAGAAGATACGGGAGATAGAGTTATGTGGAAGTGTAGGACCAGGGTGGCCGGCCCCAAATAGTTAGGAGAGAAGGCGAAGGAGAAGAAAAAGAATACAACAGATATATAATATATACAACTTAGGCTACATAGATGATTTCTGTATAAAAGCGTTGTTCACAAAAATTTTTGTTCTACAATATAATAAAAACGACAATGAATGGAAAAAGTGCAAAAAAAAATTAATTTTCAATTTTGACCCATTTCCCCAGCCCCCTCTGCTATTTTCTTCAAAAACTTTTGAACCGGTTCTTACAAACGAACATTTTTTTTCTACTAACTAATACAAACCACATACAAACGATTGGACATATTTGTACTTGCATACAAAATTTGGGTGGGGGCTGGGGAAATGTGCGTGTTTAGAAAAATTATCTAAAAATGGTATGTATATTGAAATCATGTAATACATTTCCACAGATGTTGTTACAATAATGGAGGGAATTTTTTGAGTTATTGTAACTAAGTACTGAAATAAAAATTCCTAAGGATTTGCATTTCTTTTCAACCTCAGAAAAAATCTTTTTAAATCCCTCTTCCGTTTCTGTTCGTAATTGAACTATTATACTTACCTATAACTTCATCAGAAATTTCCATTGCTAGTGCTAAGTGCTAAGTTCATAATTTTTTTTTTTTTGCAATTGACGTCTTAATGGTAGACTTATGTATACTTTCGCAAATTCATATACATTGTATTGATATTTTATGTTTTTTTTATAAAATACCATGCAATGGAATTTTTAGTTTGTTTACTAATTGTATGTGCCATGATAAATATATAATAATCAAAATAATGACAACATTATACAGAAAAACACAAAAAATTTTTTTTCATTGCCACACTATCACAGTTATCTTTGTGGTTTGATCGTTTAGATCGTGTAGAAAACGTTATAATTTCTTAACAGCTGATAAATACACTGATATTGATGACAATATTCTTATCTATCTCGATTGGAAAATGGTAAATGTGGTTACCGATTAAATAACCGACAAATAACTATAGAGTATAAGTCATAGACCATCATAGTTCGTTATATCAATATTCAATAATCAATCTTTGACATCATATTTTTTTTATAAAATACGAATATTGTTATGTAATTTATATAATGATAGTTACATTTACGTATAGGGGTATGATGTCTTATTGTAAAATAATTTGTCTTGCTCTTTTTTTTATATATATGCATGTAGTAAATAAACACATTCAAGTGGGGGGAGGGTGTTGCTCACCTATAATAACTCCTCGATACGCCACTGACGTGGGTAATTATGTGTACTACATTATACTATATAAAAAAAAATAATATGTAAATATATACATTGATCATATCCTATTTAGATATAAAATCCCAATGGACATATTAGACCTACAGGTATAAAAAATAAAATATGAAGGATGGGTGATGGTGTAAGTAATACGGATAATATGATGATGTATATAATAGCAAGTATGTTGTTCATATTGGAATAAAATTGAGAAATACGTAATGACGGGTACGATGAATATGAACGGACTGACTTCATATTATATCGTATGCCAGTGGCGGATTTTGGAAGTAGGACAAATGAGGCACCGCTTTACTTTAAATTTAGACGACGAATATAATATTTTTCATAAATATTTTTGTTATTGACATATAATATATTTATATTGTACATATTTTTATTTATTGAAAAATCTATATTCTAAAATGTTCAACAAAAAAGTTTAATTATTTTATCATATGCATGATAAATGAAAATACACGGACGGTATCATCGTCACGGGGTCATAGAACGCAATATCTATGCAAGTATGTTGTTTTGTAGTATGAATTATGTATTCACGATTCTCGAAAAATTAATTTGCAACGGTGGCCGCCGTCGCCTCGCTGTATGTTTATATGTATACAATCTCACACGCACGTATTATGCAAAATAATATCAATTGCACATGCATACTACCTCGTGAGAGGTGACATGTAACCAGTGCCTCTCGGCTGATAAAGAGTATTACTATATTGACTATTATCAATTCATAATTATTGTCATATAACTGATAACAAAGTTTAACAATTATGATATAATATTCTCAATTTCCATGAGTTGTCAGAAAATTAAAATCTATTAATTTATAATTTATATTTATTATTAGTAAGTACATATAGATTATACAGCATTATGGAGCCTTTACACGATCACGGCGTTATGTTGTGATACGGTGCGTCCGTAATTGGGTACACTGTAGCTTAAATAAACTTACTTACGAATAAGTCAATATAATATATAGTATATTTATTAGTAATACAAATGGATACAAAAATATATATAATATTATAAAGGTCGAGACCGAGTCGTCCGGGTTATGACCCGCGACAATTATGATAAGCCGCACACAATATGTATAGCAGCCGTATAGGTTTCGGTTATACGGTACGAATGATGGTGGTGGTTGTATCCGATTCGTAACCGCTGTTAGTTTACGGCAGGGGCTAGTGTATCATTACCGTAGATAAGGTGCGTGGGTTATCGTGGCCGCTGATGGATGGCAGTAAGCACACCGTGGCCTTTGGACGGGAACGGTGTAGGTCGAGTTTCGACGGCACTGGTCTCAGGTAGTGGTGTACAGCAGTCGGTCGTCCGGAGTCTACGTTGTTGACCGGTTTGTAGTATGGGTGGCGGTCAGCACGTGCTCCGATGATAATGGTGTGACGGGTCGCCGGTGCTGATATTCCGTGAGTGTAGTCGTCGTCTATGGTGAGTCCGCTGCTTGGTCGTAGTCGGCGGGCCGTCGATCGTCGTATGGCTGGAACGCTTTAATAGTCGTCGGCTTGAATATCTGGTCGGTGTTCAGGATCGCTGATGGTGTTTTCTTCGGTTCTTGGTTTCTTCAGTTTCGTGGTTGAAAAGTATGAAGAAATAGTTGAGAAGAAAATGTGTGTTTGTGTCGTACATAGCATAGCATAGCATAGAGGACAGCAATTTTGGCTTATGTACACATGTCAGGCTTTCACCTATAATGTGTAGAGTCGGTCGATAAACGGATTTAAGAATAGAAATAATTTTTAATTTTAAATTAAAGGAAAAGATTTTTCAATTGCGTATGGAACCATTTACTTTAAAATTCTTTGAAAAATTGCCTTATGGCCCCTTCTAGGTTACATAATTTATTCAATGGAAAAGGAAAAGGATATAGTTTATTGGGTTTTTATCCTGGTAATTGGTTGAGTTTTTGGTTTGGGTAATAATGATCTACTATTTTGCTTCCAAGGTCACGGATGTGGGTATATTTGGAAAAAGCATTTTTGTGGAAAAGAGTTTTTGAGTTCTTCTTAATGCAGTCTTGTATGGTTGGTAACCGAGCTGTATTAATGGTTTTATTGGATACATATTTGGGTACATTTAGTATTGGTCAAAGGGCTATATGTTGAACAGCTTCGATAGAGGAACAGTTTGAGCGGGAAAGCAGAGGGCCCCAGGCTGGGCCTTCATAGGTCAAGACCGACCAGATATACATACAGTATAGGTTAATTTTAGTTTCTAGGGGAACTGAGCTTTTCTATCCAGTATTGGGTATAAAATACCTCTGACACGGGTCGCCTTTTTAATTGCTTCTTTAGCGTAGGAAGTGAAATTTATGTTTTTGTCGTATGTGATTCCCAGGTATTTGGCTTGTTTTAACCATTGAATATTTGGATTCATTATTTTAAGTTTTGGGAGATTATTGTGAGATTGTGTTTGTTGAACATTACTGCTATAGTTTTTTGGGCGTTTATTTGTAGTTGCCATCTGTGGAACCAATTTATAGTGTTCGTTATGTGTTTGTGTCGAAAAAAGTGATGGGTACTTATAGTACCTACCGTACCAAGTTTTTAAGCATCGGAAATCCCCATGTCATTTCCTCGTTCCAGGGCCCCTGATCGCCCTACAGGGCTGCAAAAAGTCTTTCTGGAATGGGGATCTCATCTTGATTCTAACGATGTCTTGATTGTCGGGATTGACCCATTTCGCTCCCTGGAGAGGTGATAGTAGATTCCTACTACCTGATTGGTCAATCCCAGTCTTGGGTGTATATTGTCCGTTTCAATCTCAGTATGCATACCGCTTTTGTTGCGTGATGTCGATCACGCGTCATCATCGGGAATCCGTACTGCGCGTGTGAACGGGTCGCTCATAGCTGCCGTCTGCGTCTTTTACGATCAAGGCATTTTGCATTATTATTACAGATGAAAATAAAATCAACAATATATAATAGTTACTTTTATATAAATTTTTGTAATCAGTTTTGTAGATAAAGAGTAAAATAATTTATTTTCATCAAATTTAAGTATTAATATTATTTATTAGGTATTACTTATTAAATCAAAAATTAGATTAATGAAAAACATAATATTCACATAGATGTCTTTATTATCTATGAATATTTACAAATTAACGACTGTAGTGGTAAGGTTGGTTTTAACATTATACAGCATGGCGTACATGTATATTGTGATAGTAAATTGGCGAAATTCTATGATCACCAAATATTATCAACAAAAATACGGGTAATGGTCATTGGTAGTTAAAATTTTTAATGCATAATTTTTGTTCAATATTGAGGTATACCTTTGTTATAAATAAACAAATAACAATACTTTAAAAATAAATAGTTCTATAATCACTGCAGTCTGCAAATACCTGGGATATTGGAATATTCAATTTGGATTTCATAAATAAATTTTTAATTTAGTAGAAAAGCTAGGAGGGAGTTTTTCTTCCCCTACCCCCTTGTGGTCACCCACAGTTGTCAGAAACACCGTATAGTAGTTGGTAAAGCAAGAATAAGAATGATAATATAATCATATAAACATGAAGTTAGATAAGCCTAAACTTTTTTTGTCTTTTTAATCGACCAACAAAAAAGAACATTAAAGTATTTAGTCGCTTATATAATTCGTCTAGGTAGGTACATTCTTGGCACTATGATAGTCACTATAAACAAACATTAATTTGTTGGCCATGATTGTTATTATGTAAATTAAAATCTGTTTAGACCACAGTTGGTTATTGTGATTTGAAAATTTTTTTACACAGTGTAAAAATTCATGAGTCATCTAAAGAACATATTCACAGTCATTTAGGACTGAAGAATTTAGAAAAAAATCGTATTACCATATTTGATGTGTTAAATGAGAATGCTACATTATTTTAAAAAATATATAATGAAAATGCTCGACTTAATAGCCTTTTTATAGAACATAACGAACAAATGTTATTAATACAACTGTTGAGAAGCGCTTACCACAATTTGTATAAACTAAATGGGCTCACGTTCAAAAATATTACATTTGGAAGTCGATGACTGGAAAGAAAACAGTTTTTAATATAATTATCAATGATTCAAAATTAACTTCAGAATCAACACGTGCAACAGGACATTCGAAAAATTTGAAAAAATTTAAATTTGCTTTTTATCACAAGTATTCAACAGCATATTTTTATTAACTGACAATTTATTTAATATCCTACAAAATAAATCATTTGATATAGAATATTTTCTTCAAAAAATCCATACTATACATGATTTAATTAGTAAAAAAAATAAATAATACTGAATTGTTAATACTATATAACATACTATAAAAACATTTCTTTAACAAAAGCACTAAAGACCAATAGAATTTTTACAAATTCAGTGTTTAATTATAGAATATTATTTTTTGAAATAATTTACTATGTTCTAATACAAATAAATATTAGATTTCAAAATACTGATAATTTATTATTTTTACAATTAACAATTGTCACGAAATTTTAATATTATTTTGACCATTTTCCTGAAAATTCTTTCAAAAACCTGAAACAAACATATTCCATCATTTTTTTAGATATGAAAAGATTGAAAGTAGAAGTAGACGTTTTATATAATGTTGCTTAATATAAAAATCTGCAAGATTTCTATGATAAGTTGAAGATAATAGAGCTTGATGGCTAAAAAAAATTATTACCTAAAGCTTATAAATTATTTTCATTATAACTAACACTACCAGCAACCAATGTCTCAGTAGAAAGAAGTTTTTCTTCGCTTAACAGAATTAAAACCTATATGCATACCAAAATTTCTAAGAAAAAATTTAATTCTCTTACTTTAATATTAATACAAAAATAACTCATTAAACAACTTAAAACTACTGGTACATTTTTTGATAAAATCATTAACATTTTTGCAAAAATAAAAAAAATATTAAACATAAAATATAAATATTCTTATATAAAATATACAAAAATATAATTATACCATCACTATTTTAAGTTGCTCAACAATTCAATAGTAATAAATTATCAGTTATACTTAATACAAATATTTTAATTATATAATTTGCTATACATATACATATACCTAATTTAAATTTTTAAACAAAAACAAATCAGAATGCAATACAATATATATTCTAATATAGTTCTAATAAAAAACAATATTATAAATAAGTATGTTGTTTATGATTATGTTTCCAAAAAGATACATATAATATACACTACAAAGACTTGTAAATAAACCCCTCAAACTGTATAATTTCTATACGGTAAAAAATAATTAGTAAGGGTGCTCTCAAAACGTTATAAAATAGTAGAGGAGCTCCGTTTCCCCGCGCACCTCCCCAATTCGAACACTGGCTATATACTTATTAGTTATTATATTACTCAAACCTATTACTTATAATAATAATTATAAGGAATTATTCCCCTAGAAATAATTTTATAATATCGAAGATAATAATATAATCTATATAAAATATAAATACCCTTCCTTAAATTTACTATTACCTCCTCTACAACCCTTAATAAAAATCTGTCGGCTCAGTTAAAAATGAATGCTAAAACCGTCATTGATGAATGCATAAAATATAATCATAAGCGATTGTTTCCGCAAAGATCTAATTATGAAATCATAATTAATATACTATATAAATATAAACTGTACCGTCCATTATCGCTGGATATCGATGATAATCTTCAATCGTAGATGAAAAATATTCCTGACGGAAAGGTGTTTTAGTCAACGCTGATCGTGAGACGGGGTGGATGGTTGATTATAATCGGCCGTGTTTACCACTCGTTTTCTCGTTCATTTGATGCATAGATAATTACGCACCGTGTTAACCTTCCCCCACTAAACTATCCAACCGGGATGTGACAATTTAAACGGAATACAATGAAGGATGGGTGCCATTCCTATCGAAACCTAATGGTCAACCCTTTCAATATTTCTTAAGAATAATATTCATCTGGTTTCGGGGAAAATTTTCACCTTAAGGGGAGAACTAAGGTACAGATTTCGGATCTTGGTCAATAAAGTTGGATATCTCCTTTTCCAGTGAGTCTTCTTCCTTCCCTTCTTCTGTCCCTTATTCCACCACCTCTATAGGTACCACCTCGACGACTAGGCGAATGATCCTTGGTGCAAGAACCAATCGTTGCACAGGATTCCAAGACTTTTTCTAATGATGCTGGAAATGTCCAGATAATGGGTTTCTCCAGAAAAAACGTTTGGAAAACGTTGAGCTGATACTCTTGAAGGTGACGGCGCATCTCCTGTGTTGAAGGCGAGCCATCGACTTTCTTTTCGCTATAGTTGTAGTTCAATGCGGAGGCTTGCCGGTACACTAGTTTCTTCGGTATCTGGATCACCGAAGGTGCTGTCGTGTTACTGGGCTGTCGCCATAGTGGCCGTATAGTTTCCGTATTCATGGACCATGTCAACCCCTTGAAGATCAAATTTCGAAAAATTCTTTCTTTGTGGATATCTATGTCATTATAGAATTATTCTCTATTCTCTATAGTTACTATGAAATTGACAAGTCTTTTATTACCAGGGGTCTATTTTTTAATTCGCACTAATCATTGACGAATATTTTAGTGCACTAATAGATTAGACGATGTTTTTAGAGCACTAACTGAAAATCGTATTTTTTAACACCATTATTTTTTGATCTAATACTTTTTACACTAATCGGATATCGTCTAATCTTTTGTTTTTAAAGTAATGTTCATTAGCATAATATCTACAAATTATATTATCTATACCGTAATTATAACATTATATAACTTTTATCAATATATGTCCATGGCAACAAAAACATAATTATAATCAAATTATAATAATATTAGTTTATACATTATTGTTAATATTTTAATTTAATAATATATATCTACCTATTTATATTTTGATAAAATATATTAATTGAAAATTATTGGAAACGACAATCGTATTGTGTTGTATATTAAAAAAAAACCACCAGAAATCGGTATGAGTATGTAATAATATGTATTATTATTTTATGTATATTATATATGATATATGTAGGTAGGTACCTATTATGTTTATACTTTCTTATATATCTAATACTATAGAAATAAAATTACGAATCGTACAATAAGCTAATGGTAGTTTTTCCGATTGACATAATATATATGTTTCGGATATGGACCTCTAAATTTAGGGGGGAAAATGTCTACATGAGAGTAACCCACTATACCAAATATACCAAAAATTCCATATTTATCTGTAAATCTTATTATAAGCCTACAAAATAATTATTATTTAAAATGAAAATGGTTCATTTTTACCTATACATTTGAAAAAACCAATTCTGAGCGGATTTCGGTCTACATATAATTACTACTAGTTATATATTAAAACATTCAGTATTCATTCACTGTAAGGATAAATGTAGCAATACATCTGACCGAATGGACTTTACTAATTATAATATAAATAATATTTATTCACAATAGCTAGACATAGTTAGCTATGTTTTTTTTTATGTTTTTAACATATTTTAAACTTTTTTTTTTAAATACGAATATTTTGGTTGAAAATTCCGGTTATTAACTATATACTATATGAACTATCTATTATAGTACAGTCAAATTAGCAAATCAGCTCGGAAAAATTCATATCCAGCTGAATTTTAGCACACACCTTTATTAGACCATTATAAACATTTTCTAAAAAGTCCCCATTGGTAGCCCACTTGCTTCAAAAGTTATTCGAGGTCAAAGGTCGCAAAAATGACCTTTGAGTGAATATCACGTTTTCTATTGGTCGTACGACAAAAAATTTCAAATAAAACTAATAAAAAAGATAATTATCTATAAAAAGATTAAATGCATTTTTCGTGTACTAGTGACCGTTTTTGCGGTACAGGACTTGCCAAATGACCATTTTTCGAAAATTTTGACACAGTGCAAATAACCTTTTCGTCCAATTTTTATGTACATCACTATAAAGTACAACTTCTGAGCTACTAAAAAATACTTTTAAAAAAATCTATTGATGCATTTCCAATAAGTGACGAGTAAAAACAAAAAAAAAATTAATTTTTCTGCAAAGAGGGTGTTTTGAAGCACTTTTTCTACACTAACCTTTACTATTGAACAAAAATGTGTAATTATAAAACTTACAGATAATTAAACGATGAATACTTTTTATTTGAAACTTTTTAACGTAAGTATAATATTTGTTGAGTTTTTTAGAAGAAACCCGATTTTGGAGTGATAATCCCCCCTCTCCCCGCCTTCAATTCAAAAAGGGGGACAGATTTTTTTTTATTAGGGTATATCTTTAGAAAATTTTACCGCTTAATACTTGACCTTTTTTAAAAAAAAAATGTTCCTAAAATAATTAATGAGTGGAATTTTTGATCTCGTATTTGTATGTATTTTTTATGGGATGAAATATCAAAAGTCGTAAAACGGTTCAAAAAGGTTGTTATTATTATTTTATAGGAAATTTCTTCCTCTACCATTTTTTTCTGAAACTTTTTATCACACGACGAATAGAAATCATGATATCTACGAAAAGGATTTTTTTTTGGGGGGGAAGAATCAAAATTTTCGAAAAATGATCATTTGGCAAGTCCTGTACCGCAAAAACGGTCACTAGTACACGAAAAATGCATTTAATCTTTTTATAGATAATTATCTTTTTTATTAGTTTTATTTGAAATTTTTTGTCGTACGACCAATAGAAAACGTGATATTCACTCAAAAGTCATTTTTGCGACCTTTGACCTCGAATAACTTTTGAAGCAAGGTGTTGAATAAAGGTGTGTGCCAAAATTCAGCAGGGTATCAATTTTTCCGAGCTGAGGCCTATTTGTGTCTAATTTGACTGGACTATTATATATATATTATCTGCAGGATAACAGGAACTCAAATAACAAATTCATATGAAAAAAAGCTTAAATTAAAATAATATATTATATTATAACTATATATTATATATATATAATAATATTTTTGTAAATTTAAAACTTTATGTATGGGTAATGAAATATTAATTTTATTACTAGATATCTGTATAATGTAAAAATGTATTGAATTTAATGTATACTTTTTTCTTTGATCCTATATATTACATTGTTGCATGTACCACTGTTTAAACATTATTAGCTTTTAGTTTTGGTAAGATAGTATTGTTCAAGTATTTATTGTTTGATTCGATTATTACTTATTACAACGATTATTATAAAAAAATATATCACTAGGTATATAGCGTTTGTAATCCAGGGGTGGACCCAGAATTTTTTATGGAAGGGGTGCATACCTTTGAGTGATTTTGTAAGTACTTACCTATTTGTCTAAAATTATGTCTATATATTATATTATAATTATATAATATTGTGTAATTATAGTGTATTTCTATTTTATGGAATTTAGAGAGGTCACAAACCACTTTTCCTCACCCCCTTAACTTTTATTTTTATTTTTTAGTATTATAATTGGTGTATTATATATTAGATTTAAAATTAACATTATTATTAAAAAAATGCAGACTTAACTTTTTTGGTGGCTTTATTCTGAGGTAAGTGGATTACAATTTTTAAATCGCCCAATGCAATATTCATATACGCCACTGTTTCTTCACATTATATAGTTTTAAAGAAAATATTATCAATTTCTGGCTATTTATAGAAATTATAAGTTTGAAATTTGTTGTCATAAAAATTGAAATAATGCGATTTAAAACCTGAGAATTTATTACAAAGTTAGTCATAAATCACTAATCACTAAACATTAAATTCGAGGTAGAATTTGAGAGAAGCCGCATGGCAGTCATTCCCCCCTTGGAAGTTTTTTTACATTATTTGAGCTTTATTAAATTGTTTATTTATTTATTTATTTTTTGTTTTTGCTTCTTTACCATTTTTCTAAGCGATTCCTCGATTTTTGAGAACATTTGCAAGAATATCCGGTATTTTGCTTATTAAGTTAATTTCTAAAATTATCGTTACACCACTTCTTTATCTATTGAAGACTGATAACCTTTTTGTGAGGTATACTTATGCCTAAATATTAAATTTAAAATATTTTTAATTTTCAAATAAATATCTTAAAATAAAACCACTGTACAGTTTTTTTTATATTAAGCTTGCAAGATTAGGAAACATATCTGAATATAAAAATATAAATTTGAAAACTAAATTATTTTGTCACTCGTTTTTATCGAGATCGATGTTTAATGATAACATATTTTCCATGTGATGCAAAATATTCTAAAAATATCAAAATTAAGTGCTTTTAAGGCTAAACCTTTTAAAAAGTTAAAAATTTTAATTAAATATTTTTAATAAGTATTATTTATTTTTACTAAAATAGTGCATGGACCCTACAACCCCCACCCCCTTACAACATTACCAACAATCTTTTGTCTGTAAACTAAACGATTTTGCCCCTAAAAATAGTAAAATATATAAATTATTCATGTAAATATCATCATATTAATGATTGGTTTTCAATATATATATACTTTCCCCCCAGAAAAATAGTTGAAAATACGTCACTGTATATATATATAATACATAACATTTATAATATGAAACATAAAAAATTAGAATTATACTGACAATGGGGGAGTTTCAACCCTTAACCCCCTCCCTCTGGGTACGCCACAGATTTAAACCATAAGTTCCCTCTTGCATCAAAAATTACGCCATTGATAGTAGGAGTAGGTGTATTAAGGGCTTCGCTATTGAAAAACTATCTAATATCTCCACTATGAAAATTCCTAAATGAGCCTCTTCTACCGTCGTATTTTTAGAATCTAAAACCCGGATCATATTCCAGAATTTACCCGGTGGATGATGAAAATAGGGGTAGTTTAATTAATGTAAATATTTATTGGTTTCGTGCCATTTTAATAAAATTTAATGGAACTGCACTTTCCGCCAACCCACGCTTCTTCCAATCCAACTCCACTAACGATCTTCATTATGTCATAGTCCATTCCTCATTTGAAGAATTTGAATTTTTTTGGTTCATACTAATTTTTAATTCTTAACAAGAAATGGAGAATTTAATTTTATATATATTATTTTGTAATCAATAGCTATGTATATAAATAGTGTTTCATAAAGTGCGAAATTTTTGAAAATGCAATAAATCAAAGAAAATCAAAGCTAAATTAAACATTTTTATTTCGTTACATCCAAAATGAATTTCAATTTAATATTTAAAAATTATACTGGGCATGTTTCCACTTTCACTGTCTTCGCACGTAGTCATCTTGTCAGACAGTCTCTGTCGATTTCCCTGATTACCCTTTGAAATTCAATGACCGTCTGATCTTCATTCACGTCTTCGACCATGAATGGACTACAAGATCAAGCAATTATTATTTTGTGAAGGTTCAAGCTTACGTGAATAAGCCTTAAACTATTGCTATTAATTTGAAGAGGGAAATTAGACGTGTAATCGGCGCATTCTACAGATATATCTATAACAGACTAATCGTAAATTTCAATAATCAGATGATATTCTGCATATGCTGGATATCATTTTTCATCATTAAATTGGAATAAATTCTGGATGTGATAAGATAAAAATTTTGAATTTAACTTTGGTTTTGGTTGATTTAATGCATTTTTAAAAATTAATCACTTTATGAAACACTCTATGTTATAGTACACACCACTACAGCCTGTTAGTGTTGTCGACTTATCCAATTTATTTATTTGTGTGTTACAGAATCCCTTCAATACGTGCCCATTGACTATGATGGCTCAGATCTGTGGCCAGATTGGAGCTGTTAATCCACAACGCATGAGGTCAATGAAACCAACCACCACTACATACTCGAACCACTCGGCCCTAAAGTATTCTTGGATCCAAAACCTTAACACGAACGTGCCACCAAAACCGGTATGGCTGAACTACAGATTAAACGAAAACACATTAGTGTCGTCTCTACATATTAATCGCCCAGTATGCAGTAGTTCAGAAAACAGCGGTGGCCATCATAACCACGGGATCAAACGCAAGGCTGTAGCGTCACCACACGATGGTACGTCTGTGAGCCATCCTCGTACGTTGGCGTCAGTGTCCTCATCGTCGGTGGCAACAGCGTCCTCGTTGTCGCTGGCATCAACGCCTTCGTCGTTGGTGATGTCGGCGACGTCGGCGTCGGCGTGTGAGGCAGTCATTGATCTGTCCATTAAACGGAAAACTCGATCCAGACAGAAAACGATGCCCAATGTGACGGTGGCTAAACCAGTCTGCCCACCACTCCCGTTGTCCGAGCACTCGTCACCGTATGAACCGAACGGGCTAGCCTCTAACCAAAACGCGCAAATGCCCATCGCTCCATGGTTACTACCAGCTGTGGCCACCATCCCAAGGATGCCAGCCAAATCATCATGGACAACGGTCACCGACCCAAGAATGTCAGCTAAAACTTCATGGACAACGGCCACGGCCCCAATAATGTCAGCTAAAACTTCATGGACAGCGGCCACCGTCCCAATAATGCCAGCCGAAATGCCACAGGTAGCGGTTACCGTCCCACAAATGCCAGCCAAAACATCACGGGCAGCAACTACCATCCAATGGATGCCAACCGAAATGTCATGGACAACGGCCACTGTCCCAAGAATGCCAGGCGAAATGTCATGGGCAACGGCCACCGTCCCAAGAATGCCAGGCGAAATGTCATGGGCAACGACCACCGTCCCAAGAATGCCAGGCGAAATGTCATGGACAACGTCCATCGTCCCAAGAATGCCAGCCGAAATGTCACGGGCAGCTTTTATCAACCCACGAATGACGGCCGAGATGTCATGGGGAGGGGCCATCATCCCAAGAATGCCAGCCCAAATGTCACGGGCAGCTTTTATCAACCCACGAATGCCAGCCGAAACATCACGGGCCGTTTTTACCGTCCCACGAATGCCAGCCACAGCGCCTATGGCAATGCCAGTATCACAGTTTTCGTTGCCAGACAGCCAATCCCATCCAAAAATGGCTGCGGCCAGCAGATGTTCTCCAAACTGTTTCAATTGTAACTTTCTGCAATATCCGAGGTCACAGGTGACCCCCGGGTCCATACCGGATAGGTTTGAACCCCCCAGGCCCGTCGCTCATCCTTCGCTATCGTGGATAACGCCCGGCGCTAACGGTGGCAATATCTCAGCGCCAGCCATGTACGCTGGTGCCAGACAAATATTACCGACCATGGTCGATCCGTTCCTAGCTTACAACAATCATGCGTCTCGGCCACTGTTCCGCCATCCATGGCCTGTCCCATACGCTACGCCACCATCGATGATTCCATTGTTGCCGAACAGTGCGTTCAAGCCAAACGCGCACATGGCCAGGCAGCACTTGATGCAGCTTTCGTCCCGTGCTAACACGTTTGCGCCCAACGGCAGCTATTAAATAAAAAAAAAAACAAGGACCAACACATTGAGTTGTCGAGATAGTACTATAAAGGGGCAATCGTGAAATATCTTTATCTATTAATTATTCCATTATCATAATTTTAACGATTAAATTAATATTCCATGAATTTTAAAATGAATATATCATAAATGAAGTATTGAAGTACTTTATATTTTCAATCATGATTACCCCTAACTATATCTATAATATTTCTCTTACTCAATACTATTTCACGATTATGATTCCTATTTCTATATATATAGGAATAAGAGGGCAAATAAATAATTAATTTGAATTGCTATTTTCAGTAAGGAGTTACGTCCATATTTTTTTTATTAATTTTGATTGCCTTATATTTTTGTACAAATCAGAACTATATGTGTACTTATTCAATGTTTAATGCAGAATCAGATAACTCTGATAGTCTAAACAACTAAATATAGTACACGCAAATTTAATTACTGTTCTGTTTGTAATATAGTAATGATACTGTTCTGTAATACTTATGTTTTTATTTTAGTATTTAACCAGTGGCATAATCTATTAAGGTAATTAATTTTTTATAAGCATCAATTTTATTTTATTTTTCCTCTTTATTTTCAAAGAAAATATACTTAAAATGTTTGCTGCAAAATGAAACATGTTCTTAACTTGAGTTGATTAGAGAAAGTTATTTATCATTTTTTCTTTAAAAATAAAATCAAATATTCACATAATTTAATTAGTTAAAATTTAATATAAAAGTAATTTAAACACTGTATCGATATATTTTCATTATTTATATTTTTTTATCTAAAAAATTATAAAAATTGAATAAGTATCCTTTCTACAGTTAGCAATCTATTTATCTCTGAATAATAACATAAATAATATCTAAGTCTCTTTTTAATAATACTTTTTATTTTTATATTCATACTATTGTGTAAACAATGTAGGTACCTAATGAACGGGTGATTCACAAAGTCCTAATTTCATGTTAGGTAATTTGCGAAGGTCCCAGAAACATTGGATACAGTGCGAAGTAGTGAAAGAGATTTAGGGGGTTCAAACATCTCCCGAAATATCTTTTAATTTTTTTTCTGCTTAATTTAACTGTTATGTAACGATTTAAACTGTGTTTAAAATAATAATACTTTATAGTTCAATTTGATAATCTCTCATGAAAATCGATTCATATACGGACATGCAAATTATTAAGCAAATTTAAGTAGGTATCAAAGATGTATATTTTTATATGTATATGGAGTACACAGTATGACAAAAATGAGGTAGGTATTATTACGATACGAATTAAAACAGTATACAAATAATAATATATAAAATTAAAAATGTCTATCGTAATATTATTATAAAAATCTGTATACATTAATTACGCCGAATTATATATAAATATGTTTTGAAATAATGATATGAGAAAAATCCATGTGTACGATATTTTCATTGTAACATGTTACGATTTAAATTTTTTTATCTAATAATTTCCATGCAAATTATTGTATTGTGTTGTAAATATATGGTAGGTTAGGTCCAATAATTTATAAATTGAATTTTTATTTTTATTTTTTTTTTTTTTTTTGTCATTCTTTGCCTAATTTATGGACTAGACATATATAAAACCATACTGGTCATAATGTGTCAGAATACCGAGTCTTGTAATATCAAGTATTATAAAATGCATTCCTCTAAGAAAACCATAGGTTATACAAATTATTTTATCATAAATACTGCGTTGTAATAGGTTAGTTATTATAAAAATAAGAAATAAAATAAAATAACTATTTAATTTTTATTTTGATGATACGATCCTATAAAACAAAAACATTTAAATCAAAAAAAGGCTCAACAGAAAATCATTTAACATTTAAAAACTCTAAAAAATAATCCAAAAATATAGATACCTAAAGTTAATTATATTTTTATTTTTATAATTTTGAATATTTTAAAATATTTTTTTTAAATACCTAATTGTACTATTATTAATTCATTAGTTATAAAAGTATTAAGCTTATAATTTCGTGTATTTGTGTAATTAATTTTATAATACGCTATGTCAGAAAAATCCAATATATTGTAAATGATATTAAGAAATATTGTGACAGTGACATTAACTTTTATTCTTGTATGATAAGAGTATAAATTATTGTACGTAAGAGTTACAAGTAAAACATAATAAATAAATATAATACAGTGAATGTATTATTATTATTTTTTTTTTTAAATTGTTTTAGATGCTACTTATAATGTCGCCACATTTACTGAAGTACCTAACTCCTACTCAATTATAGTACTTAATTTGATTTACCATCGTTACATTTATTACTTGTAGAGTAGCGTACTTATTGTTTATTAAAATATAAAAATATACAAATGTGATTTATTGTTATTGTACCTATACATAAGGTACATGATATATTAGATTATTATTTCTATTAGGTAATTATTATTATTATTTACTTGTCTATTCGTGTATAAAATAAAAAGTACAATAAATTAAAATTTTATCCATCCGGTATTTATTTGATAAAATTGGTATATAGCAACAGCGGAAACCCGTTTATCCGACCCAATAAAAATCATATAAAATTGAAAACAGAATAACGACACACTCTTTGGTGAATAAAATTCTAGTTATTCTAATCGGGTAATATAATATTATTATATTCTTGTGCTGGTTGTACATTTGCGAAGTTGCGATCCAACGTAATTTTATTGTTAATATACGATTTACTCTTTTTATTATGTACAACAAATAAAAATAAGTAATAAAAACGAAACATATAATAGTAAACATTAATAAACAGTTTTTAAATTGTATAGCACATGTTTTGACACTTTTTAAGTATATTGCTTAAAATAATCTAGTGAAAAGAGAAAAAACATTTCAATAGGCAGTAATGTGAAGTATTTGAATACAAATATTTAAATAATTTTTGTGTATTTAAACTAATTTTTAAATACAATCAAGAAGTATTTAAAAAGTATTTTAAATACAGTTTTTTTGTATTTTTGCAAAAATGTAAATATTTTAATTTAATAAAATTACTTTTGAATTGAAATTAAAATTGGACAACAACAAAAATGAGCAAAATGACTGACTGACACAAATGTTGAAATAACTATGTCAATATCAAATTTTATTAAAATTAATTAGGTTTTATTTGAAAATTGACTGAAAGAAAATACCTACAAAGAAATGTGTCTAAAACAATATTTATAACATTATTATAATATCTCTGTTATATTTTATTGCATAAACTTAGTTTTAGTGTAAATTAATAAGTAATTACTTAAGCATATTAAAAAACATTTTTCTAGCTTGGTGGGGCAAAACTTTGATATTTTATTTTACTTTAGAAACAATATAAGTACCTATTATTACTATAAACAATACTTATTATTCAAGTGGATATTTGTCATTTGTGTTAGTCAAAATTTATAGTTAGGTCTATAAATTAAAATATAGGTACGACAGTAATTTGTACAGCATTTATATTTATATTTATATAAATTAATATTTTATACTTTTTCAAATGTATTTTAAAATACATATTTGAATACTTTTTAGCAAAAATTTAAATACATTTTAAAAGTATTTTCTACAATACTGTCAATAGATACCTCACTATATTATATTGTAAAAAACATTTTTATTCATAATTTATAATACAATTTAGTATAATTATTATAGGAAAAAGAAGTGATAAAGAGATGGAAAGACTATTTTGAGGGATTATTAAATGAGGAATTTCCGAAAAAGGCAATTGATCGGGTAGAGTGGAATTTGCGTATAGTAGATTTAATAAGGGAAGAGGAAGTGTGGAGTGCTGTGAGAAAAATGAAAAATAAGAAATCGGTGGGACCGGATGGAGTACCAGTAAAAGTATGGAAAGTATTAGGAAGTTTAGGTATACAATGGCTGACAAAGTTCTTTAATAAGATACTAGTAGAAGGAAAAATTCCAGAAGCGTGGAAGAAGAGTTGTGTAGTACCAATATTCAAGGGTAAAGGAGATGTACAGGATTGTGGAAATTATAGAGGGATAGAACTTACGAGCCATAGTATGAAGATTTGGGAAAAGCTAATAGATAAAAGGGTAAAAAAAAGGTGTGTGAGACAGATTGTAGAGAAGTAGGGAGAAAGGAAAAAGAAATTGTGTATGGTATTTATTGATCTAGAGAAAGCTTATGATAGGTTTCCTAGGGAGATCTTAAACATAATTGGAGATATGTATGAAGGGGTGACTACAAGAGTGAGAAGTCTGTGTGGAGAAACTGAGGATTTTAGGGGCAGAGTAGGGGTACATCAGAGTTCAGCTTTGAGTCCTTACTTATTTTCCCTGGTAAAGGATGAGATAACAAAGGATATACAGGGGGAGGTACCATGGTGCATGTTGTTTGCAGATGATATAGTACTGATAGGAGAAAGTCCTGAGGAAGTAAATGGTAGACTTGAAGAGTGGAGAGAAGCTCTGGAAAGTAAAAGACTAAGGATTAGTAGGAGTAAAACAGAATATATAGAGTATGATTTTAGTGAAAGAGAACACAGAGGGAATAGGGAAAGGCTAGAAATAAAGTTAAGTGGGGATGTGGTGAGAGAAGTGGGAAATGCATGTTATTGGTAAAAGGGGAAGGGGAAGACCGAAAAAGGGATGGGGGGATGTAATGGTGAGTGATATGAGGAAGGTGGGAGTAAGTGAAGAAGATGCGGGAGATAGAGTTAAGTGGAAGGACCAAGGTGGCCGACCCCAAATAGTTGGGAGAGAAGGCGAAGGAGAAGAAGAAGAGTATAATTATTATTAAAAACAAACTTACCTCAATTAATTTTCCACATAATACAATTTTGTTTTGAATTAAGTATTTAGCCACCTTCAATGGTATTTCTCGAACTAATATTGCATTTACCAAATTCAAATATGTCTTTTAATGGTAGTGCCATTGTAAATTAAAGGTAATCGTATTATTATGTACAATAATGTATTAATTAAAATGTTTAGAAAATAAATACTTACGCATGAACTAAAATATTATATTCTGTACTTATAATAGTATTAACGCCTATCACTTGATAATATAAAAATAATAATGATAAATTTATAACCCGAATAGAATAGCCATTTTGTAAATACTGGTGGTAATCTGTTTTCCCAATATTCAACACTTGGTCCGAAAATCAATAATTTAATTTTAGTTCGAAAATATATGAACGAATTTGGGAAAAACCCATTGAAATTTAACCTAACTATATATTAACACTAAAATTATTTCCACCGGACTCGATAATTATTATTAAAACTCCAAGGACACGGTCTATAATTCGGTAATTTATAAAAACCAGACTCGCGCCGTGCAGTATACTAATAGGTAACTATAAAAATAAAATTCATCAAAAGATTCTTCTTCTAAAATTTCTCTTTTATTAATAAGCTAGCTTAATTATAAAATTATTTATTTAAAAATAATAAGTACCTAATTATTAATTTGTAGGTACTTATGACTATAAGCAGTGCTCGAATTGTTGAGGGGGTGCGCAGGAAGATGAAGAACCTCTACTATTTTAAAATATATTGACAGCTTCCCCATTAATTAAATTTCATTCAATTAAAAGCTTGATAGCACCTTTTCTTCTATTTTTCAAATTCTACCACTGAGTATATGAATAGTTTTAAATATAATAAGATTTTCAGAAATTATTTTTTTACGTGTCGCTCAAATTTTACCAACGTACCAAATTTGGCACACTTGCCATAAATTCGCTACCACTGGTATATGGGTGTATATTTTTATTTTTATTTTTTCTTAGGATATAATTTTTTGGATATTTTTCGGCAAGATTTTTCTTCCCCGGATATATTTTCTTAAATTCCCACCTGCTAGTATATAGTATTGATACATAATTGGTACAATGTATCCACAGTAAACATATTTAGAAGTAAGAGGATAAGAGGAGAAAATGTTGAGTTGTTAACCCAGTAATGTTAACAAAGTAAAACCACATTTCATAAAGTGAGATATAATTATATTATAACATATTGTACGTACTTATAAAATAAATTCAATAATTATTGAAATATGTATTTAGTATTTACCATCATTTTTAAAATAAAAAAATGTTCAATCTATTTGATTACAATTTCCAAAATAAGTAAGAGTAGAGTTTTTTTCGCATCACATTTAAATATATATTAAAAGGAAACAAAAAAAAAAAATTAATAATTTCGTTCTAGTTAACATGTAACTATTTAAAAATTATGTATGAGCAATTTATATGCAGCTAATACATAATAACAGGGGTGAAATGTGTAAAAACCACATTGGCAGACGAATTCTAAAAAATGTTCACACTACCTTAAAGGGCCTCGTGACTGCCGTATTTTAAGGAGTATTAAATAGGCAACTTATCATTCTTTTGCAGAAAGGTCTTGTGCTTGTGTGAGTCGTAAATGATCATTAGTGTTAGTAATCTGTATATATCAAACAT
>JAIPRL010007900.1:0-21898 GCA_025469235.1 Pemphigus obesinymphae | reverse complement strand
CAAAAATATTCTAAAAATATCAAAATTAAGTGCATTTTATGCTAAAAATTTCGAAAAGTTCAAAATGCAAATGAAATATTTTGAATAAGTATTATTTATAATAATAGTGCACGGACCATCCTCCCTCTTTACCAACAGTCTTTTGTCTCTAAAGGTAGTAAGATATATAATGGTTACATAAATCATTGGTTTTCAATATTTTTAAACCTCCCCCCCAGAAATTTTTTTTTTTTTTTTAATTTGAATTTTGAAATTGAATATATGCCACTGGGAAAGTCTATTCTGCAAACATGCTAAATTGCCGGTTTGAAAATACAATCGAAAAATATAAAACAAAACAAATTTATCCATCTCCCTAGTGACCAAATCAACAATAATTGTAACTATATAATGTAGTATAAATAACTGCGGACACAACGGGGATATAAAATGTATAACTTATATTCAGAAACCTAAAAACGTATTTCTATAAAATAAGAATTTAAATAATATTTATTAAATAAATTATATATTTATTTATTTTAGAAAAAACGGTAAGACTCGTATTTTTTCTATACAAATATTTAAACTAAATACATTTTGATATTAATTATTAGTTATAAGTAATAAAGTATATTATTACTATTATCTTCAATATAAAAATATAATTAAAATATTAGAATATTAACAAATTCATTATTAATGGCGAGTAAAACAAAACAGAATAAATTATTAAATAATTGATTTTTTATTGTATGAAAAATGTTGTCTAAAATATATATATTATTGTTATAAAGTTTCTTTAAATTTAATGGAAACATTAACTTTCTGGATGAACTTAAATTTTAATCATTTATTTGTTAAGTTAAAAAAAAAACAATAAAAATATATTTTCAAAAAATAATTTAACTATATTTAATTTTTATATTTTTATATTAAGAAGAACTTAAGCTCAGTAAATAAGATGGTGTCAATAGGAATATGATAAAAATTCACGTATATTAAAAATCCTAATCCCCCGAACATAAATCGAAATCATAATATTTAATGGGATTCAAACCTTTTATTATTTCATTTTTATATGGATTTAAGTTGAATATAAATTTAAAAAATATGTTTCAATAATCGTCTTAAGAGTATATAGGTATAAATAAGTATTAATAATAATTAGTTACTGTAAAATACTATAAAATTATATATTTTGAACTCACAAATTACGATATATAGTTCGGTCAAAACACTAAACAATTCACATACTATCTAGATTAGTTTACGAAGCAAACCCGAACATTCCAGAGACCAATCCTTTAAGCTTAATATTAATAACAATACATAAACTAATGATTAAAAACTATTGGTGCATAAACAGTTTAATAAATAAAGTACTTTGATAAAATAAAATATATCCAGCAACTCCAAATAAAATCAGATATATTATATAAAACATTTTAACTAATATACATATATTATTATTATTATTATTATTTTTATCAAGGCTGGGCATTAACGAGTTAAAAGTTAAAATTAAGTTAATTTTAATTAAGTTACTTAACGCGTTACTTTTTTTCAGATTAACTTTTAACTTATTAAGTTACTTTTTTATTAAAATTAACGTGTTAACTTCAAGTTAACTTTGTACAAAAGTATCTAAATTAAGTTAAATTTTGCCCGAAGAACAATGCAAATTTTTGAATGGGGTCTTACTTTTTGGTACTTATACGCAATTTTAGTAGGTACCTAGAGAATAGCATGTACGCAATCGTTCAGAATCGACGCACCACTCACGCACACGCCGCGAAGTTGGCCGTTCACGAATATTGGGATGAGCCCGGTGTTTTCAAACTACATGGAGGCTGGTATTTATGTCCATCCTGTATAGAAAATATATTGAAGTAGTAGGAACTGCTTATTTTACACTACATTAGTGTGAATCAAACAATAATGTAGGTATCTTGGCAGTTAGAAGTTATTTTCCAATTTCTTATTTATGCATGGGTCTTAAAATGACGTGTTGTATTTTTATTTTTACATGTATACACTTTTTAACAGACAGAAGAAGTTACCTTTTTACGATATAATAGGTATATAGACTTATTTTCCTAATTAGGAAATTTTAACTTTTAACTAAGTTAAGTTACTTTTTTTTTTTTCAAAGTTAACTTTTAACTTTAAAAGTTAATAAAAAAATATACGGGTAACTTATAACTTAACTTATCTTATATTATTTTCAATTAACTTAACTTAACGAGTTAAAAAATATCGTTAACTTGCCCAGCCTTTATTATTATGATTATTATTATTATTATATATATTTTATGTTTCTATAAAATGTAAATGCACCTATAAATAAAATATAAATATAATATATAAATAAATAAATCAGCGTTCAGGGTAAAGGAAATTATGTTAGAGATAACTGGTCCAGATAGTGTACACAGGAAAAAAGATTAAATCCAGAAGAGGATAGAGGAGGACAATCCAAAAAACATGGCGAATGTCACGTACAATCTCAGTGGTATCTATGGTATATAAGAGAAAAGAGTTGAGAAAAAGGTTATTGGTGTGATTGGAAAAGAAGTAAAAGACGTAGACGGGAAAAAGAAACTATTTGAGACCCGGAAAGGTCAAGACCGCAGAACCAACTCAAAGCGAGATCAAATTATACGGGAGATGCGTTGATACAATGATGCGTAGGATAAAGGAAAGTAAGATAACCTAATCTAAGATAGATCGGACCACTTGTTCTGCCATTCATTTCAAATGATCTTGTGGTGAAATGGAAGACCAGGAATTTTAAAAGTAGAACAATTAAGAAGCTTGGAACATAAGAGGAAGTCGGCCATCCCATCCACTAACTCACCAGTCATCTCATTCACGAAATGGCTCTTAGGTACCTAGGTATAATCTATAAAAAAAAAAAAAAACCATTATATATATATATATATATATATAAATAAAAAATCGTACTTATTTATTGTTGAAATTTAAACAGTAAAATAAGAGTAAGAGAATATAAAGAAGCAGAAATGTGGTTAGATTTAGATTAAATGATTTAGATATCATTGGCATTTAATGAGAATAAAAAAATCAAAAACTGAAGAGTACTAGATGAAGCGAAGGGATAGAGAAAGAAATATTTAATTTTCGATTGAAAAAAGTGGAAACATGCAGGTTCATCATAGGTTCTCCAATATTAGATAATAAGAAATGAATAAGAACAATAAATATATTTAAATAATGTTTAGGTTGTCTTTTTATTGTTGGGAATATTGGAAAAAATTTAATTGGAATTTTTATTTTATTTTTTTTTTTTTTGCAAAATTTTAATTTGGAATACATTTTTAGGAAAATTCATTATCATAATATCTGAAAATCATAAACGTGACAGTGTGATACTATTATGCACTGGAAAATCTTATTGAATAATAAAGTAAACGTTATTTTATGGTAACAGCTAACTATTCTTTTAATTGTAATCGAATCCAGTTTTTTTTTTTTTTTTAATGTTCCACATATTGTTTATTATTGGAAAAATTTACATTTGGGAAAACAATTTAATAATTATTTTTTAACAATTTTCGTATAGGGCACCTCCTGAAATGTATATAGAGCTTACTACCCTTCAAAATACTCAAATCGACTTGCAATTATTTTATGAAATTTTACAGCTAATCGACTATCAACAAAATGTAGAACATCTGGCCATTTCCCATTTCCATCCCTTTATGGCCTCTCCGTTATTATTGGGTTTTATAAGAATGAATTGTTGTAATTTTTATCCAACGTCCAGCCCAAAAAATTCATTAGTTGAATTGGTAGATACCTATAATTTAAAAATGTTTAAATATATTCTAATATTTATTTTTAATTGATAATATTCAATTTCACACCTCTCCAACTGAGAAATACATGTACATGGGCGACTTTTAAGTCTAACATTTAAGTTAGTAATATAATATATTCATAAAAATCAGCGTGATAAATACCATAAATCGTGTACGCCACTTTTCATTTTTATGTAAGCATGGTATATCCTATGCTAATTGCAGCCACTCATCACAAGTCAAAATTACAATATATTATCTAGTTAAAAGATAATTACTTACAAAAACCATTTATTATTTACGCGTGAATATTCTACGGAATATAATTTGACGAGTCGCCCAAGTAAATGTATTATTCTGCGACGGCTAAAATATGGATAAAATACCTACACGAAAATGCGCGTTAAATAACTGTGTACGTTTTAATTGTCAAATACCGCTGGAAATTTAACTTAAATACAGTATACGGGCAAGTCGCACTACGAATGAAAAACGATCGTCATCAAGATATTTGCCGAAATACGAGTATAATAATGTTCTCGCACAGTGACGAGAAATTAACAATGGAGGATGGCCTCTCCTCTTCTTATAATTTTTCATTTATTTAGCTAAAATAGCCTATAAAAAAAACACATTATCCTTTGATAATTGTCAAAACGAGAGGAAGAGCGGTCAAAAAAAAAAAAAAAAAATGTGACGAACGTCATTATGAAAATTATCCTAGTTCAGAGTATAAAAGGGGGGGGGGGTGAATTTGAGATAATCGGAGGGAATGAAATGCCAAAAGATTGTGACCAAAATAAAGGCGAGAGAAATAAATCAATTTCAGTTCGAGATCGATAAACCAGGGAGGGTTTGAGATTTTAATAAATCTATACCGTTTCGCAAAAGTGCACGAGAGGAAGATAACACTATAATGAAATCCACGCTTTCCTTAGGATCGTACGATGGATCGAAAAAAATCCGGTAAAGGGATTTTCAAAAAAGAAAAAGTGGAAAATGTTTTAATAGAGGTAGCGAGACTGTCGACTATTCCATTACCAGGAATTCCAGCATAGCTGGGCACCACAATGACTCTGTGCGAAGTATTCGATTGATGGATTAAAGATTTTATAATAAGTGTGAGGGCGGAGATATAAAGTTCTTAAATGGGTTAGACGTTAAATAAAGAATGGAACATCGAGAAAATTTAATTAAAATGACCAAATTTTAATTAAATCGTCGTTAAAATATTAATCATTTGACCATTATTATAGGTTAAAACTTTAAAAATGTATATATTATAATTTAAGATTATGATTATGATACATATTATAGAGTATAGATCCTCCAGCAAAAATAATTTTCATAAATAGCTTGTGAGTTTACAAGAAAAATAAAAAAACGATAATAAAAGTAATAAAATAGACGAATAATTTGGTATAATATTTTGATATTTTTGAAATTTATCTGTGACAATTTGTATAAATTTTATAAATAAATAAAGACCAAATATTTACCGGGTATTTATCCATTACTAGCCAAAAGTGACTTTTCATTCTTTTTATTCTGTTGCAGAGCCCAGAGAATTGTATAGAAGCAAATTGATTGGATTGGTCAGATGGATTAATGTATTGTTCTTAGATTTGACGGATTAGATGAATACCAGATAAATGAATAATAATTGATATCAATGAATAATAATTAAATGAATAAAATTATAAAAATACACGATTGTTATGTATATATACAGTGTTAAAAAAGTTTGGATAAGTGCGATTTTTTCCTTTCCTAATAAAAATTTTTGAATTCTGACTTTTGTATATTATTCTGGATTATAATACGCATGTTTTAAGATATTTTTCAATATTTACAACCCCCTTAATTTACGAAATAAAGATATCAACTTTAGATCTTTAAATGACAACCAGTATTTTTTTTTTTTCATATTCATATAGAGATAAAAAAAAATATGACGTTTGAAATTTTAATTTTTAAAAAGCTTAATTAAAATTCAAAAGTTAGTACTCATATCTCGTAAAATAAAAGGGGGTACATTTTTAAAAGTATATCGAAATATGCGTATTAAAACCCCTAACGTTATGAAAAAAATCAAAATTCTAAAATATTAACTAGGAGCTGAAAAAAATAAGTATTTATCCAAACTTTTTGAACACCCTGTATAATGATATGCAGTTATATCTTGGCACAAATATTGATACATTTGAGTTTGTCGGTTACTTTTTTTTTTTTTTTTTAGAAATATATGACTCTGTCAAATGGAATACATTTGAATAAGTGTATTCTGAAACGTTTATTGGTACATCCTGGTAATATTAGACTTAGGTAATGCTTTTGAGAGTAGAATTAATGTTAAATATTATAACGACGAAACCGACTGAATAATTTATCGCTACGGTAAACGGAATATGTCATACACAGTTAAGTGGCTGAATAAAAAAAACCGAGAAGGACAGTATATGGTTTGTCCTTATTATATCTATATGATAGTTTATAAGGAAGTTTGTGGTATAAAACAATAACGAGAATATATTAATTGTATTTTAATATATATATATATATATATATGTATATTTAGAAATAATAATATATGCGAAATTCATCGTTAAAAATTGAAAAAAATTGCAAGTATAATGAAAAATATATACATACCATATAATACCTATATTATGTGAATAAGGCCATAAAAAGGTCAGTTTTGTCACGCATTCGTTTATAATATTGTCACGTCATTATCTCCTAGTCGGAAAATACAAAAATAACTGATTTTTTTTTTTTTAAACCGTAATTTTTAATATTTTTCTTTACCTAATAATTTAACGGAATAATTTTGAGATTGGAATGAATGAACGAAAAAATTCCATTCATTTTCGATCGATGAAAATATTTATGAATATGAGACATTTAGAAGTGTTCTCCATATCGAGCAATTTAAAAGTAATAATTTTATATTAATTTAAATTTTTTTGTTATTGTAAGTATCTAATAATCGATTATAAATTCTAACTAATAAATGACGTGCCGTTTACACAAGGGGAATTTTAATGTACTACAAATTAAATGATAAATTAATCCTATACTTAAATAATAGTGATTCAAAATATTAAATTGTCAACTTAATAATCGATATCGATAGCTACATTTTTCACGATTTAAAGTTTCGTTGTAATGTTCATTATTTTCAAGTGCAATATCCCGAAGAAACGTTCATTTCAAACACTAGATAGAATATGGATACTATTTATTTCGATGAATTATATTAACGTCATGTTGCGAAATCTTTGGCGTATCTATATATGTTCATCGCATTTCCAATATTTATTACAGGAAAAAACTCATCTGAGCTAGGGAATTTCTAGTAGATAATTCTAAATTCTATATATGAACGTATAACATGGATATATGTTATGTATAAACCATTAAGAATGCATATATATATATGTATATACCTGACGATTAACTGAATAACCCGAGCCAACCCAAACCAGGAGTGTCCAAAGTTTTTATTCGAAGGCCATATGGATATGAAAAATTAAACGTACTTAACCGGGCCAAAAGTATATAAACACAAAATATTTGTAATTTTAGAGAAATATATAATATATACAAAAATTTAAAAATTTATATTTTTTTGATTAATAATTTTACACATAGTTTATGCTTATAATAAAGTCAATTTTGAATTTTCAAACTCAGTCGTGATCAGCTACGTTTGAGTAATCTGTTTCTATTTATTTCAAAACGTTTTAAAACTATAACGACGCTATAATGAGATATTACACATATTTTAGATTTTTTATCTAAAAAATAGATATAGAATAGGGGGGGGGGAGCAGTTAAAACTTGTTCACAGGCCGGATGTGATTCGTAGGCCGTCATTTGGAGACCCTCGACTTAAACCCTACACTCATTCTTTCCATCAATTTTTTTGCTTATTATTATTTTTACAAAATTTAACCTAAAATAATTTCACAAAAGGTATTTTTACAAAAATTTAAAAAAATTACAATTTTGTTATTTGTTTTTTTTTTCATCTCAAGGCCATTTTAAATATAAACCTATATTTTTAATCGTTATCATCATAAAAAATATGTAGG
The DNA here is from genome assembly GCA_025469235.1 of Pemphigus obesinymphae. Classification (NCBI taxonomy): domain Eukaryota; kingdom Metazoa; phylum Arthropoda; class Insecta; order Hemiptera; family Aphididae; genus Pemphigus; species Pemphigus obesinymphae. The sequence goes on along the minus strand of JAIPRL010007900.1, from coordinate 13,998 downwards.
TATTGGAATGCGTAAAATACAGTTCTGAAAATGTGTATATGTATATATACGAATCAAATATTTAATGAATAGATCTATATCAAATAACTCGCTAATTCCTCAAGTAAAAAAATGCTCATTTATGGACTAATGGACATTTAATAAGATATTTGAATATTGAAGGGATAGGATAAATATATTGTTGATTCGTATTTTCCAAGATATCTGTACTGGGTCTTAGGTATAGTTGTCCCAAAAATGATAAGAATTAATACCCGAGCGATTTCACCATCGGATTTATTACCAACCTAAAACTTTTCAACATTATAAAAAATAATGTTTATATTTTAATCGTTTACTCGAGGTTAGGTCAGATTCAAATTTGTACTATAAAAGTTATATTTTATTATTATATGTATTTCTAATACTACCATATAGGAGTTACCGATATACCACAAATATTAGTGGTTTATATACTCTTAATTATTGTTTTATCATTATCACTTTCATTATTATACATAACTTCGATATTAAACATTTTAAGGTAACTATGGTGTTTTTTTTTTACAGTGATTTTTTTTAAATTTTGGATTCATTTACTCCGGTGGTGAAATATTCAATACTTATGTATTGAACAACGTACGTACTCATAAACATAAAAACTGACTGAAATAATGATTTTGAATTTCCCATAGAATCACCCGGTGTTATATACGACGATGAGATATTCAAATTTATTCGGAGAGTCACTGTATGAACAAATGCTGATAATTTGAAATGATTTGAGTATAGACGAGGTGTGGGGAAGTTTGTATAATACGTTCTGGAGTGAAGAAATTGGTTTATATAGGCTGACGGAGGAAATCTGCATCATTCTCGTTACAAATTTGCCCCGTTAAATTCATAATAAAATCATATTTCGATTTTACTCTCTTTACTTAACCGTATGACGTTGGTATGAAATTTTACAATTATAATACACACGATAAAGGACATATTCTGCAGGCACCTACCTACCTGTAAGCGTTAATAATCGTTTTATAATAATATTCGCATAAACGTTAAGATATTATAATCAGGCACAAATAACAACAAATTTCTAAGATTTATTTTTACAGGACGGGTAATCACATAAAATGTTTACACACAATTCTTTGATCCAGTAAAATTGAAAGTATAAATATTTCACAAAAAAATGTTTACATTAAACGATGCAAATTTTCCGATGTTTTTTCGTTTCGGTCAATTCGGGCATTATACTGTACAAGTTAAATATTCTATCGGTCGCATAAAACGAGAAAGGAAAAATAAAGCGTATTATATATCAGTGCGTATCCATTTTACGTTCAGTTGAAAGAATGTAAGAAGTTTACTCAAGAGGTTTTATCCCGGAACGTACCTACGTGTAAGTATACGAAAAACTTCATCATATTGTTATGTTTTAAAATAATTGTTGAAGAGAGCCTGTTTTTAAGGTTCGAACATTCACAATATAACGCTATATCCGTGTGTCTTTATAAAGAGAAAATTAATACCGACCGTTAGGATTAAGTTTCACTCATCGTTTAAACATTATCAAATACGAATTCGAATTGTTGATCAGTGCCTAGTTATTTTTTTTTTTTTTGTACGATATAAACGAACAAAAACGATCGAGATAAAGTTCCATAGCGGATAATACGTTTTCATATCGAAAAGAGTACAATAATAATAATACATTAGCTGCAGAAGTAAAATCATTTTCATCGATGACGCACAAACTATACGGATGATAATATGGTTAGGCGTTTTACGCGTGCGGTAATAGGTAGGTATACTATGAAGTACATATTCATTTTGTTGAATAGAAATTTTCCTAAATATATTTTTGGATATTTTTTTGTTCAGTGCTCTCGTCTAACACGAATAACTCGCATATGTAATATATATTATATTATAATATTCTCCAATAATATTGAACGCCCAATTTCCATTAATAATATTGTGAAATTAAGCTTATTATTGACGTATTTCATGAATTAAATAGTTTAAATTAAAAAACTTGTATTGGTCCTGACGATGGTCTTTTACATAATATATATTTCTATATGCCTGTAGATATTATATTCTTTCTCCTCCTATTACTTTTCTTTTTAACGCCTCTCTAAACAATAGCACTTTTCCGTCTGTTTGGAAATCTACACTTTTTTTACTAGTCCTTTGGGGCTGGCTCACATAAATTAATTTAATATTTTTATTGAATTTTTTTATAGTTTCTAAATTACAGGTACTCTAGTAACAAAAATTAAGATCTTTTTTTTTTTTTGTATAATCAATGTATACAAAGATACTTAAGTTTTTGTAAACGATGATCAGGGATTTCCAAAATCGTACGATTATTCATTTTTCCAGAAGATATTGCTCAATAAGCCCAAAATATAATACGCGCGGGTAATTTTAATAAAATGATCATTGAACTTATGCGGATCGACTGATAAGCGCTACCGCTCGGCCTTCGCATGACCGCCACCTGGCATTCGCTTGGCCATCACACGCAGTTTGGGAATCACTATATTTATTGAAAAATCGGAAGTCTTATCATGCCTTTAATATTGCACCGATATTTTATTTATTAATCTCTATGGATTTCTGATACAATTTACATTATTATTACGGTCATGCCAACTGTACTATATGAATAAAATATTTTAAAACATTGAATGACGCTTATATGCGTCCCCGAGGGCAATTTTTTTCATGACGCATATAAACGTCAGTGGTACTGAAAGGGTTAATATATAATTACCATCCTATATCCTTAATTTCTATCCTTCCTAAAATATTAAATTCGAAACTCACGCCAATTCACAAAAATATTCTTATTCCCCAGCAACATGGTTTTCATACCATGAAATCTACAATAACTAATTTAATCTTTTTCAAACAATATAATTCCTTCTTAAAATACCAACAAACCGATGTAATATATATATAGATTTTGAAAAAGCTTTTCATAGAATTGACCATCAAATTCTAATACAAAAACTTGAAAAAATTGCCTTTGCTGATCCTCTATTATCATGGCTTAATTATTCCTTTTTAACTCAAAGATTCCAATTTGTTAAATATAAAAATTTCATTTCAAATTCTATTTCAGTAATTTCAGGAGTCTCTCAAGGAGATCACCTTTCACCACTATTTATTTATTTATTTATTCCAATTTATTTATTAACGATATCGTTTTCTCTATCAATCATTCTAATATTCTATAATTAGCTGATAACGCTAAAATTTGCAAACGTGTTAAAAATATAGAAGATGCCGAGCTTTTACAAAAAAATATAAATAGTTTTGAAAATTAGTGTATTTTATTTTAATATAAATAAATGTCAATGTATTTCTTTTTCCAGAAAATGTAGGTAGTAAATTTCTTTTAATTATAGTTTATCCGCAACCATTATATCTTTCGATTCTCTTAAGTCAAGGATCTGGGATCAAAGGATCTTTGACACTAAACTTTTATTTAATATTATTAATATAATAATAATAATATTATTTATATTAAATATATATTAACAATTAAGAAAAAAGCTCATTCCTTATTTGGAATTCTTATACACAACTGCTTTAATTTTAATGATCCTTTCACATTAAAATGTCTTTACACTTCAAAATAAAGTACTTTGGTTTATTTGTTTTAAAAGTAATTTTTATAGACCACCTCACTCCGGTTATGATAACATCCTGAAATATTCAAATTCACAATGTTTAAAAGACGAAGAAATCAGTCATATTTCACATTTTTGTATATATTACTCAATAATAATATCGATGATTCTATTCTACTTAGCCAAATTACGTGTATAGGTATTATATAGTTTGTAAATTAATATTTTGTTGGTTGTTATTATTTTCTCTCTTTCTATGTTTATACTTACTAATTAATTTGTTATTTGTTGTTTTGTGTTGTCATCGTTATCGTATAATTGTCCGTTAAATAAATAAATATGTATTAGGATGGTCCTTAAATAGGTAATTTTTTTCCAATTTTTTTTTTTTTTTACTCAAGTCGATCCCCTAAATTATTAGTTTCAATATGTATAAAAAAAAAAAAAAAAAATGATGTATACACAACATTTCGCGTTAATTTGTTCAGTTTAACCGGTGTGCTTTAAAGTCCTAAATTATATGTTGCTCTCTTGGTTTATTAGTGAATATCTCATTAAAATGACCGAGTGTTCAAAGTTCAGAGTTCCGACGTGGGGTGAGGCCGACTTAATGGACCTTACGATCACGACGTTTGCTTGTGGTCCGGAATACAGTTATAGGACTACGTGCGTTATTTATATTATTATATATTTTGTACCTTTATGATGATGGTATATGTCGGCCGTGATGATACGTCGACACCTAAAAGCCTGACAAAACCGTGGGACTTTGGAAAGTCGAATTTCGGTTCTGAAAACAGAATTTAATTTATCAGCCCTGCATAGTCTTCTAAGGATCGATCTAGGCATTTTTCTTCATTATTAACCCACCATATAATCATGGGTCCCATCATTATTATTTGTAACACATGTGGTGGCACAAGGTCTTTTTGACCGTTCGCGTATATCTCAATTTGTTTTCAATATCTTACAGACAAATACTCCGATTTACAAATATTATATAATTTGAAATTAAAGTTGGAACGTGAAGTAAAACTGGAAACAATGTCGACCGTAAGATAAAATACAGATGAGTGTGTGACGACTGACAGGACGCGTGTGAAACTAAATTCTAAAATGACGAAAATATTGGAAATATAGGACAAAGCTAACAAAACTGATACCGAGTTTGGTCGCACACCGTCTTTTTGACAGGTAACAGATTTTAAAAATAGCTATACGTTCGACAAACAACGATTAAGTTTTCTAGATAGTTTTAAAAATAGCTATTGACATGTACGGTAAAGGTATCAAAGTATACGAAATAAAGTTAAAAATTACTCACGATGAGCACCTAATTAGTAAAATAAGTAATAAGCATAATCTATAAAAAAAAAGCATAATGATTGTTTAAAAAATGCAAAAATATGATGATGAAAAACATTGTCAAAAAGAAAAAAATAACAAAAAATGCCGAGATCGATCCTTAGTAGACAAATTAATGAATTCAAAATAGTTTTCAGAATTTAAATCGGACTAATCCCAAGTCCCGCGGTTTTGCAGGGCTTTTAGGTCGATTTTAGTTCGATGTTGCGGCCTCTTAATAAACATATATACAGTTAATTAATTTTGAGAGATTTAAATACCTTAATATCCTTCCTTTCTGTATAATGTTTTTTTTTTTTTTTGCTAATTATTTGTAAAAGTAAGAACGAAAATGGTATGGGTGAAGTAGCTATACTGTACGTAAATGGAATGTGTTCTGTGAAGAGAGAACAATAATATTTGGCAATTACACGACTGCCACACACTACAGTACTTTTTTGAGTTCGGGGCTGATTATTTTATAAGACCCGTTTCGGGATAATTTTGGTTTTTTTCATATTAAATCTATTTTGTGACGAAAAACGTGGCTCTCGATTAAAAACATTATTATCTATACCTAGCGAATGAAAAAAAAAAAAAAATACATCAGATCCTCTAGTAGCAAAGAAATGTAGAAATGTTTGTAATTTTTTATGACATTATCATTTATTTAATTTACTATTATTATTAATTTTATTTTTTTTTCTGATAATATTGTATTGTTTAATATATCAATTTATCGTAGGGATTTGAACCTCGAGTGCTACTATTATATATATATATATATATATATAATGTTATGTTGGCAGTATTGTTTTAGTTTTGGCATTGATGCGAAAAAGTTAATAAGAAACGGTTAGACTTCAGTTAGACACTGCAGAATTCTCACTCTTCGAAACTATATAATATACAAACGTAACGACGTTAAAGCCTATAGTAACTGCAATTAACGGACTTTGTGAAGTAAATGTTCGAGTGACCTTATTTCAATTCTATTGTTATAGTCGCACGTCGTAATGATACCGTTTTGAAAACGCCTTTATCGGATATAGAATGTAGTTTTGACACCTAACAAATAATAAAATAATAGCGGTTTTTCTGACGTCTCCTCGAAGAATTTTATCTGGAAACGTTGAGCAGAGTTGTCAAGAAAGAATTCCTGAAAATATAGTTCCATTTTTCAAAAACAAAATAATGGATTCCATTTTTTTTTTTTTTTTTTTTTTTTTAAAGGAAATATGAACGTGAATACAGTATTCCTTCATTCAAGGTATAATATTATTCTCGATGCAATTGTACTTATTTGTTTTTATTATCAACCCAAGTTTTTTTCCTAGTATTATCACAAACGTACAATTTAAGGTTAGAATTTCAATGTCCCTTCAAAATTTCTTTTTATAGTTTTAAAAAAATTCTTTAAAATTAAGTTCTATTAAAAAAATTCCAGATTGTCAGGATATGATCTATATTCATACAGATTCTTTGCATTTTTATTTACGATATTGTCGATTTTTTTTATTAATTTATTTACATAAATAAAAATGTATACATGATTTAATTATAGGTACTTTTAATTTACAAAATTGTTACGTGTTTCTATAATTAATCATTTTTATTTTTATTTATTAATGACAGCGGTCATTGCGATAATAATAACTACATGTCCGTGTAATGGCAATAACTATATGATAGTGGCTAAAACTATATAACGATGCCACTCATTACCAGTAAAGTATTAATAAATGCTCCGGAGGTATTTTTTCAAATTTGTTTATAACTTTATAAATTATTATTATATTGTGTATTACCCATATATTTATATTTACCTTTGATTTTCATATAAAACATTTAATACGAGAAGAATTATATTTTTTTCTGTAGTTTTAGGTGTCTAAACCATACTTTCTAATTTTGTATTTTAGATAAAAAGAAAATAAAGCGAAATCTTCTAAAATATGAGCCCTCCCTAATAATGTATTATGTACATATACTTACCCCCGGTAATCTCGATTACGAAAAAAACATTTTAGAAACGTCTTCATAAATAATTAGTATTTAATCTTTCGGCGTGGAAAAAATTTCCCAACAACCATCGTAAAGTTTGTTTTCTCTTTTAACATTTTCCAACCTTCGTGCACTCACATTTCTTCCTACAAAATGGTTTTTTATATTATATTATTTACGTTCGGATATTTTAATGGAGTAATTATTCAAAAAGGGTTAAAGATAAAAGTGCCAATTTATGTTTAACCGCATTTTTCCCCTTATAATTTATTTAAGACGTAAAAGCGAAATGCTAATAAAGAGTACAAACGCGTATACATTTTATTTTATTCAAACCATAGAACAGCTAATCTCGAACGAAATAATTATGGGTAATTAATTATAAAATGGAAATTTAAATAAAACCGTAAAACGTATTTGAGTATACAAATAAATATAGTGCTTGAGTAAAAAGTTGGATACCTGCCTAAATACTAAAATACGTAATTAATCGTATTAATAGCTTTTTAAAAAATAAAAATGAATCTGTACTCAAATTTTGAAACGTACATTTTCTGGATCAACTTTAATTTCAATAATTGATTTTTTTTTAATTTTATTTAAAAATACCAAAACTCTACATTTTCAAAAAAAGAATTTAATTCTTAAATTTAATATAAATTTCAAAAATATGTTTTAATGGTCGTCTTAAGAGTATAGGTATAAATAATGGTATGATTAATAATAATTAGATACTCTAATGAAATTATATACTCTGAACTCGCAAATCACGATTTATAAACACTATAAACAATTCACACACACTATCTAGATTGATTTACTCGGACATTCTAGTTTGGGATCTTTCGATTCGACCAATCCACTAATCTCAATGTTAATAATAATGCATAAACTACAATGATTAAAAACTAATGGCGCATAAACAATTCAATTAATGAAGACTTCCATAAAAAATATCCAGTTTGAATAAAATCGCGTTGAACACATTGTAAAATAATCGTCATTCGAGAAAAGGCGCAGTAGAAAAAAATCACCGAAATAAAATAAATAGGTAGTAAAAAATTCGATTTTTTATTTATACTTTTATATCAATAATATCTTTGAATAAAATTTTTGTTCAATATTCATAATCATAAAACTTGTCCTTTTATTCCATTGCTTCTCTCTCTCTCTATATATATATATACGTATATTGGAAAAATTTTAGTATAGGTTGAAATGATGATTGACAATATGATAATATAAATGTATAAAACGTGCAAAATATTTTTTTCTGTTGGTACTTCACATCATGTATTTATGTGGCATATATATTTATTTACTGAAAACATAAATGCGAACGCGTACAGCTATCTAATTTTAAACGATAATCATTTTATTAGGAATATACACAATAATAAAAATAAGTTGCAGATATACGCGCGTTACCCTCGGAATATGATTTAATAAAAAAACTTTTCACTTTTCGTCTGTACGCTTTAATTAATTTAGGTTATTTTTTTTTTTTTGGTTTGTTTTTTAAATAATTAAATCTGAAATTCAATTAAAAAAATGTATTAATACCCAAAACTATGCTTTTAGCACATTTCAATTTATTCCAGAATATCGTGTAATCCGTAAATATTTAATGAAATCGGCCAATATGATTGTAAATATATATATATATATACAAATAATATTAAAGTTCGAATTCTTATAAAATTAAAAATCAACTACACTCATCGGGCCGCATAAATCATAACAGGCTGCAGTTGTTACACAGAATGATTTTCTCTAACATTACTAAACGTTTGTTTAAAATAAATTAATAAAAAAAAAAACAAATGATTTAACGATTTTTCTTCGATTTTTTTTTTTCTGATCCTCTACATGTTTTTTTTTTCCCCCATAACACGTATATCAGCAGTAATGAACTGGTTTTGAAATCTGATATATCACTAAAGTTAAAGTGCCGGTATCCAAAATTGTAATTATTTAAAGCCACTCTAAAAATGAAATTCTAAAGGAACTTAAACCCTTAGTGATTCTTCAATAGTATAATCAAATGTTGTTAATATACTTGGCTCTTAATTTACATTTAGTAGACGTTTAGATCCTATTTGAAAACTTGTTCATACCGAAACCCAAAGCACAACATTTTATTTGTTTTCTTTAAAGAACTGGAAGTGAAACCGAAACCGAAAATATTTAATGCTCTGAAATATTCCTATAGTGCTGTTTATATTTAAAATTTACTGGCCCGAAATGTACTATAAAAAAATTTTACAGCATTTATAGTGACAACTTAATATAGCCAACAACAAAACCGATTACAGTAGTTTACTGTTTTTAATATTTCATGAAAATATTTTGCTAACAAATTACAACTGAAAACCGTATTAAGTTATGTAAAAGCTAAATAACAAATAAACGAAGAAAGATCCTACTCACTAAGAAATAAGAATAAGATGTTACCGACATCTGTACCATAGTATATACAAATATATAAAGTACCTGGTATCCTGATATAAGGAGTATAATTAAAATATGGGTGGTCTATCTTCAGAACTTTGTAATTGCATTGTGGCGGTTTCAAAATTAGGATACTTGCAAATTTCGAGTAAATAGACTTGTGGATTCTTGCAAATTACAACGAAAACTTTGGTACCGATTTCGACTTTCTAACAAAACATAGTTACAAGAAGTTTCTCCGCCCGCGGGGGTTTTCTTAATGATTCTCCGAGAAGGGTAAATTTCCAAGAATAGACTTGCGAATTCCATTTTTAAAATTCTGGAAAATAATATCAATTTGAACCAATAGGGTTGATACAAGAGAGACTATGAGAGTTAAAATCCTTCCGCTTTAACGAATCTTTAATTTAGAAAATGTCCTATCAGGAATCTTTATACTTAAACAGGCAAATTATTTTCAAATGAACATAATATATGTATAAGTATAATGGAAAACATTTCTTCGTTAAAATATTTTTATGAGTGTCCGAGCCATTTTTACAGCACTAAACAAATGCGTAAATTTATGTTGTTTTATACTTATATTTGTATATTGTGTATAAACTCGACCAAAGTTTTTTTGGTTTTTTCAGAAACAATAAAATACGTTTTTTTCTATCTGAACCCCAATCGCACTTCCTATTCCCATTGCTTTAGTTTCGTCCTCCGAACGAAAATAGGCAAGAAATAACGCGTTCGATTAGACACACACAGCTCGTACAGAGAACGCGAAGATCCACTGTATGGGCTCCATTTGGACCAACTTCCAGAATGTGAATGTGTGAGAATAAGCTGGTACTCAACCTGGTCACAGTTCATCAAAACGAATTCATCAGCACGATCCAATGCATTATGGCCACCAAAGAAATGGAGGAAAGACAACGACAAGTGGAGGAGAGGGTTATAAGAAATGGATAATGAAGGTGATAAAAATTCCATAATAGTTAAGCTAAATTTTGTCGTATGCTAAAACGGCGACCTCGAAAGGATAGAGCCCAATTATTGCCTATTTATGTTTTATTCGATAAATGATGACGGCCTCCTTCGGATCGTCATTATATAATGAGTATTGGCCCTCCACCAAAGTAATGCCTAGGGAAGGTTCCGGGAGAGGAATGTAGACGATAACGATCATTAAAAAAAAATTTCGACCTCCTGGTTTGAATTTTTTATTCCACGATATCCACGGATTTCATGTCCGTGTCAGTGTTCGGAACGTTCACGTTCTTTAACCGAAAATCGAACGCGTTCATTTTTTTTTAGTAAATGATTACAACCAGTGGTGGATTAGGATTTGGGACGGAGCTACTCTTCATTTTTTTCATGTTTAACAGCGTACCCCTTAACTTATTTATCAAGGAACTCAAGGAACCGAGTGTTTGTTTTAATTTTTATTTAACATTTTTAAAAATTATATGTTTTTTGGAAAAATCGTGAAATTACGAAAATGAATGTTTTTTGTCCTTATCGCATACATTTTAGATAAAAAGCATGATATAAAATGTTGAATAGTGATAGTTAAATAATATTGATCTTATTAAATCATATTGGTATCATAATAGGTAATAAATAATCTTCACTATCTGTGAATGGCTAAAGCCTAAAAGGATGGCGAAATCAAGGGACACCGATAAACTTCATTTCGGTCTACATCTACAACTTCCTCGATTATTCATTTAAAATGAAAAGTGTCAAATTATTTCGAAAGAAGAATGCTTAAACTTGCTATCTTGAAAATATGTAACCTAACAATGATGTAAAAAAATTGTTGGATTTTTTATTCTATTCGTGTTATATAATAATCTAAAATCTTTTTAAAAATGTCCTCTGGTTAAAAAAACTTTGGATAGGGGGTGTGGGGGAAGAAGTCCTCCACGGCTTACTTTTTCTCTAATATGTCCCGGAACGCTGATTTTTAACTAAGCTCAGAGTCCGTCCTTATTTTTTTTTCCAATTCAACTACTGATTGCAACTTAGTACTTACATACTTAGATATGGTTTACGGAACACCCATTTTTTTTAAAACGTGCGCTATAACGTTTTAATTTCAAAAATGTTTGAAAAATTTGCGGTCAGGCTTAGTTGTGAAGTTTTATAGCGATTTTAAGTTACTTATTTTTATTTTGTAAAACGACATATTTTACGTTGCTTTTTCACGTGAAAATTGTCGTTTCAATAGTTTGTTTACGTGATTATGTACTATCAACGTACGTTTATAATAATATATGTTATAAATAATAATAATAATAATAATAATAGTTGTCGAGCGAATCGGTTATACGAAAACGGATCTGACCGAATAAGGTAATATTAGTGATAGTATATTAGTTAGGCGGGATGACGACGACAACACATCAACGATGTACGACAGCGGAAAAAGCGCTCGTCCGACACTCGTTTTATCACGGGTGTGTACCATATTATTGTAGGTATGTGCTCGACGGTCCAAGGACGTTCGATAAATAGGTTTATTTTTTTCGATTTTTTTTTTTTTAATAACCGATTAAAATAATCTGTTTTTTCGATTCGCAAACACTATAGCGATGTTTTACAATGATGTTTACTCGCAGGAACCGACAATCGACGATAATAGTATTATAATAATGTATACGCATTTCCCGTGGCGAGACAAAAGACCGCCACTTCCTCCTCGATTGCTCGTACACCTAACCGGTGTACTTAGTATTGTTTTGTCTTTTCTATTACGCTGCTGCGCTCCAAGGATTTCCTCGCTGGAAACGCGCGGGTTAACGAGTAATGGGCTACGATGATAAACCGTGTGACACAGAGCACGACTCGATCGTCGAACAGTGTGTCAAGGACGGTGTAAATCCCGCCGGCAGCTTGCTGAATACGCGTGTTTGAAAAAAAAAAAAAAAAAAAAAAAAGTCATTTCATTTCGATTTTTCGCTCTATTATCAAAAAGGTTTTTGTAATACCGACGGACACGCCGGCAATGTCATAATCGTATTTTATCGTGTTTATTCGAGCGGATCTCGTTGTCTGTTATGTGCACGGTACGCGCGTCCGATCATAGACTTATAAAGAAATGGACTGTTAGTAGAGAGAGAGAGAGAGAGAGAGAGAGAGAGTCAAGTTCCTACATTGTTAGAAAGAGATAGGGCATAATTTAAGATATCATGAAGGAATAAATACTATATCATGGAGAAATATACTTATCAATTAAAAAATATGTTCTTATCACATATAATACTCCTGCTGCAATACATTACCGGTATATTATAGAGTACAAGCATTGTATACAATTATATTATTCGCAGAATATTAGGATTTACGGTTCAAATTGTTTTGTATTGCTAATATTTATTGTTATTTTTTTCATTAATTTTTCATTAATTATGACGACCCAATGTGCGATAAAAATTGCGTTGTGTCGCGGACACATACCGAACATGATTCACTAATAAATATTAAAAATAAAGGAGGATTAATAAAACCTTCAATTGATGTGATACGTTTGTGTAAAGTGGCAGAACATATATTTAAAACATATTCCCATCAATTGTCAACAAAAACTAATATACTAAATTTTCTTATCATAAAAGCAACATCTCAAATTAAAATTAATAACATTTTCTTGAATATTTCTGATCATTTTTTAAACCAAAACCCTTTAAACAACCATTTACTACAACTAATTAATTTAATTCTTCAAAATTATTTTATAATTCGCACCACCACTTTACTATGATGGGAAGTCAACCAGACGAACGAATACGATCTTATTCTTACCTAACAAAAACAATTCATTTTAGAAATCAGTGACTCATTATATATGACATTTTCACTCATTACAAATTGTATATAATTTATTTTTAGTATATTAATTGTAACATCTACTATAAGATTTATATTATATTTATAAGGTACACGAAAAAAATATATAAATATAAATAGTTTTTTGCACAATTATTTACTATTTATTTTATTGTAGTTATTTTTATTATTATTTGTTCAAATTTCAAACAAAATGACAAATTACAATGATGTTTCAAAAAAAATTATACCTACATTGTTTGCATTTCGTTTATTTATTTATTGAAATGTATTGACAGTAGTTTTAAATCAGACTTATAAATAAATCTTGTCTTTATAAGTCTTTCTTATCTTTATATGTTTTAAATAAATTAATATATTCCATGACATAAAAATTTCTTCCATGGTATTCTCAAACTATTGTCTGTCTCTTTCTAACAATGTTGAACTCAACGAATGCATACGGATCGTATAGGAACGCCCAGTCCATATATTTATAAGTCTACGCGTCCGATGCGTTGGTGTACGAGTGCGGATCGGTGTTTTTGGCGGTTTCGTTTTTCGTTTTTAGGCTAAGCTTTTACACGTGTACCACGTTTATAGAATAATTCACCATGGGGCTTCACGATATTTATCATGACAAAATAAACAGGTATGACAGCAACTTACATGTTTTGGTTCAAATCGCGCAATCATGGTGGACGCTTTTCTCCGCTTATCATCATCTCAGTATCTACGATTATCATGATTTTCGTTA
>JAIPRL010007899.1:0-21899 GCA_025469235.1 Pemphigus obesinymphae | reverse complement strand
GATCGATCGAGGCGTTTATTTTAATTTTATTTTTTAGTCGTGTTATTTATCATTAAAAATCAAAAATTTTAAATATTGATTATATTTTAATCTATAATAATAAAGAAAAATGCCTCGATCGATCCCTAGAAGACAGGCCGACACATTCAAATCTGTTTACAGATTGTAAATCCGACTTTCCACGGTTCCACAATTTTGTCATGCTTATTGGTCTTTTAGGTGGAAATTTCGTGATTACACAACAATAAAAAGTGATACGGGTACGGGGCTATTTTAGATTATTTTTAAAATTTACATAAATATTTTTAAATTGTTAGATTTTTATTTTTCATAATATTTCTTAAAAATTGCCTATACAGAACCCCTTAAAAATCGCAGGTGTTGCGGCCTCTTAAGGATTCAGTTCAATATTTTTGTTAAAAATAATTATAATTAGTTTATTTATTAAAAAATGGTAAGTTGGAAAAAACTCTCTCTGTTAGTGCAAAATAGATTTATTGAACATTTCAACACTAAAACACGAGATTACTGAATGGTGCGAAATTATTATTTCAGTTATTTGTAAATTATTTTGGTGAAATGTATTTTTAGATTTTGCGATGAACTTAACGGGAATGGAAAATAATGAATTGAAAAATAACTCGTTATTTAAGAAAATATGATTGACTCGTTACGTTATAAATTTTTAATTAATAAAAAAAAAGTCACTCCTTATAATATAATTTTATTAATATTAATTGAATTTTAACTTGATAACTAGTTAATATACTGTCGGATTTGCGTGGGTGGTCTAAATCATAATATTTCACACTTTACATAACTCAATTTTACATCAGACTCACTTATATGCATTTTGCTCATATCAATAGATTTGTTTTTGTCATTGAAGACATTTTCACGTCTATATAAATGTAATATATACGTACTCGGTATTTTGCATATATAAAAGTACAAAAAAATAAATCATTCTATAAGTGCTTCGTTTCATCTCTGTACCTATGATTAGCACTGCCAAGGTGGATATTCACGGGTGTTGTTATAGTTTTTTTGTGCGAATTCATGAAATGGAATGAAAATTCAACGGCAAACGACGATGATGGATCGATCCAATCTGCACCGTCGGGTATTATTATTCAGACATTTCAATAAAAAATAAATAAATATATATATATATATGCATACGTACATCGAAATTCAACGGCCGAAATAGCGAGTAAATTAAAAATAATAATAATGAAAAAAAAAAATCAATAACACATTATGCATCGACTTTCGGACTGATTAGTTATGTCTGTTATAAATTACGTAGAAGTTTTCTCGTTATTTTGTATAGTGCACCGGGTCTATGTACATATCCTTAAATCCTTTTATATTAAAGTTAACAATAGCATGCAGGACACACAGTATATAATGTATATATAATTGAAAGTTAGTGCATAGACTCTATATTATTGTATAGTTGTTTCGTTTATAATATTGAACATTTTTAACGTAAACTAAATCAGAACCCACCAGCACTAACTAAATTATTAAATTGATAACAACGTTAGTGATAACAAAAAAAGTATTCCATATGACCATATAAGTATAGATATAATAACACTAAATTTTTTACGGCTAAAGATAACGAAAAATTATAATAAAGATAGATAAAAATAATGATCTCGGTCTTTAGATGAGAAGGAATTTTCAGAGAATATAGAGAGAAAATACAAAATTATTTTAGGAAACATCGAGTCTATTAATGAAGGATTACTTACCACATCTAGTATTGTAAAGTACTATAAAAGAAAAAAGTATTTTTTATTTGATTATTTTATAATTTGTAGTGTTTTATGCACATTTTCAGTATTTTAATGCATATTTTAAGATTTTTAATTCATTTTTTTAAATATATTTAGTCAGATAGTTAGAAAATTATATGATTTTAATATTACATTAATTTTTCAGTTGTAACTCGTAAACATTTGGTTTTAAATGTGATAGGTTATATTTCCACATCATCAGAGCCGTCCGGAAGATAGTTTTTTTCTTTAGGAGGGAGTTGAAAATGTGAAAAAATAATATAATACTTCTCTTGAAAACATAAAATAAACGAAAAAAAATATATATAAAATAAAAAGTAATCAATTTTTTTCTCATTTTGTCGACTGAACTTAATTTTACAGACTGCTTTCCGAAATTGGACGTGGGCCGGCCCTGTACGTCATGATTTTATTATTCCTGTGTGTTTAAATACTACAAAAGGTTTATTCATAACTTAAGTATATACTTACACACTTACCGAGTTACAACTACATAACAAGTAAAAAACAAAAATCTAATAGTTTTTTTTCTATGAAAATAGCGCATTTGCTAATCATTATATAGATAAGAATATTACTATTTATCTTTGTCTTTATCTAAATACACTTTAATTTATTAATCTATAGGAACAATATTATATTATACATTTTATTTTTTCAAACACTATGGGGGAAAAAAAGGATTAGGTAGGTTTCATCATAACAGCGTTGAAAAATATTCACATATATGAATCTATTGCTATGATCTTACTTAAATTTAGTATTTTTAAAATATATATTTTGAAAGTACTTTTTTACAACACTGATCACAGTAGTTATTTACGTACTTTATTTTGAGTAATGAGTATGAAATAATTAATAAAATACCTGTCAATTGTACATAAATATGTAACCACAATACTGCAAAAGTATTGTAGTTCTCACATTTTTTAACAAAAAATGGAAAAGCAGCAATTTCATAAGTGAAGAGTTACTACGAGACATGAGCGTGGACTTAAAAAAAAAAAAAAATAAATAAATAAACATCATTGTAAAACCAATAGCTTCCTCGCTCCACACAAAATCTAAAACAATTATTATTTTTTACCGTCGATTTATGTAGGTATATAATATTATATTGTACTAAATTTTTTAAAAGCTTTAAATGGCCATTATAAAAAATATACCTACCTATTTTTCTTTTAGATTTCTTAAATACAGTTAGAGTGACGTAGTTATAATCATCTATTACATTTTCAGCTATTAAAATCGATTATTTTGTCAAAAACATTGTAATGGTTATAAAAAAAAATGATGACCAACGATTTTCAAGATTTTTTAAACTTAATTAAAGGAAGGTACAATTAACGCCGCGTTAAATTTTCAGGTTTTATACTCAAAAATTGCCCTATAAATGACTTAAATATCTCAAAAACTATAACTGCTAAAAATATCCTAAATTTGTATAAAAAATTGAAAATGTATTTACTTAAATATAGTATACAGTTTCATATTTGGTGAAAAGTTCAAGAATTTTGGCCTATTAGTTTTGAAATTATGACAAAGTAATAAATAATCTTGATTTAATGAAATCGTATTTTCGCAGTTTTTTCGTCATTTTTTAGTAGTTTTTCTTCACAAAATAAAAAACTATTGAGAATATCGAAAAATTACCTGTTTAAAGTACAAACTAGATGAAATTTTCTATGGGAAACTGGGTAAGTATCTAAAGATTGGTTCACGTCTTCGGGTCGTAAAATTGTACATAGAAAAAAAAATAAAAATAAAGCATAAACATCATTGTAAAAGCAATAGCTTCTTCGCTCTACTCAGAATCTAAAACGCAAGACAATTGTTCATAATAACAACAATTATTTAAAAAAAGAAACAAATTATTTTAAAATTGAATACACTATCATATTATTATTACTGTTATTTTATTCTTATCTTTAATTAGATTACAAAACACAGAACTCCTATTTCCAGTATGGTCGTTAATGAGGATTTTTTTACGCATTTTATTTTCGCAAGTAACTATCCAAAGTACTTAAATATAAAATTTTTAAAAATGTGTGTTATATTAACTAATTATTTAAATTTTTAAAAGTCATATAATTTACGAGCTACCAAAAGTTTTATTTATTTGCGAGTCTCGACACGAAATAATACATTAATGAATAATATTATCACGATGGACAGTGATAAATAATAAAAATGCTTTACGATGTAAAAAGTCGTATAAATAATAACGATGATCGAGAACGCAAAATTAATTTTAAAATAATAATAACAACGAAAATACAGGACATTTTGCATAATAATATTGTATACAAGATTGAGTTGTAATCTGAATTTTGAGGAACGAGAGACATTATATAGATACGGTTAAGTCAAATGGATGAACACGAAAAAATATGTGAAACAAAAAGTTCTTTTTTATAAACTGTTTATCATTTTGATAATACACACTCTAAAAATCTCTACTATCCCAATATTTACATTTAATAGACATTTGAGACCATATAGAGAGGAATCTATTGATTTTACAATGATGTTTATTTTTTTTATCGTTTCTGAAAACAACTTTTCGGGTAAATGGAGTTGAATAGGAATTTTGGAGTAAAGAGATTTTATGATAGCAAATTCGTTCTAGATAGTACTTTCCAAGGGTCATTTTTTGATTTTCTTGTAATTTTTATAATATAATATAATAATTTTTGAACCGGACATTTTTACAAATTTATTAAAAAAAACAAATTAAGATATCCTGGTTATTACTATAGGTATGTTATTAAAATAATATAATATATATGGTGACGACATGAAATTTAAAATAAACAAAACATTTTTTTTTTTTTATAGTAACCATTATGTACCTATAACATTACACAGCTTATCATTTTATAGAGATATGATATGCTTTATTGTTTCTTTCAAATGTAATGTATTCACTACCAGTATCCTACCCAATGACCGAAGGTCTTCACCTTTTTAAAAAAATTAATTTTTATTTACCTATTTCGAATATAAAATCATTGGCTATAACTTATATTTTATAATAGTATGTTTAAAAAGTGTGCTAAGTATTAAATCGGCTAAGTATTAAATAGGTACCTACATAGGAGTGATAGTTAGAACAGTACCTACAGGCCACAGCACCTAAAATAAAATAAAATGCGATCTATTACCAAAAATTCGTTTATCGCTTTTCGGTCAATTTTTCAACCATGGTCACAATTAGTTTACACAGTTAGGTAAGTAATATAAATAATATTCAGTTTTATTCATTCCTGTCTGTTATCATATTATTATATTGGAGTACTGCAGATTCTGTTGTTATTCTCTAAATGATTGTACCTTTATATTGTAATGTTATTCGTTAATATTATTGAAATGGCTGATTGATATTTAATTATATTGTTTTTTTTTTTTTTTTTTTTTATGTACCTACCTTATTCATTAAGAGTGCCTAACAAATTTTTAAATATTTAATTCATGTCAATAAAGGTTTCAGTTTTAATATCATCCATTTTAAATCTATGGCTAACATATAAATGTACCTATATTGTCAAATACTATATGAATAGGTACTAAGTACACATTATAACATACATTGTTATATTAACTGGGAAAAGTTTTAGCTAAGCCAGTAGTTAGTGGCTAGTGTCAGTCTTTAACCAAATATTTAAATTACCTACCTACCTACCTAAGTTATAAAAACAATTGATATAAATTGTCTGATAAATGCAGTAATATATTTAAAAGTATTGAACTATTTCTAAATATAATTTTATTTTTTTATGGGTTTATTTTATTTTTAATTTACATGTTAGATAATATATATTCAATCATAAGCATGTTACCTACGTATCTGTTAATATTGCACCAAAAAGTAATATTTAAATTAATTAATTAAAAATAATTAAAAATTTGAGGGATATTACTGTCTTCCAAAAAAAAAAAAAAAAAAAAACGAAATTCTACAATATATTTAATATAAAGCGTTCCATTAAAGTATGGATTTATAATATTTACCTATATATATATATATATATATATTGCAAAACATTTATATTATTCATTAATGTTTTATAAAGATCATTTATATGTCAGTTAATATGACATTCAGATTAGTGTGTTATAAGTATAAAATTATTTTAAAATCACCTATTTATATAGGTATATATCATATTATATTTTATATTATATAGATAGTTTATGAAAAAAAGCACAAATGTATAATGTATACCTATAATATATAAATATATTCAAATTATAGTATTCACCAATTTCTAAATTTACCAAACATTATTTGATATTCTGTAATTATTATTTTTTAATTTTATTTCACTGTACCATGTAGGATTCTAAATATACAACAATTAAATCAAAGAGTTCTTACAATATTTTTTTGTTTTCAAAAACCAAAATTGGAACTAAACTCTAAATAAAATATAAAATACTATATGTATATTTGACAGTTATAGTACTGTACTTATGCTAAATCAAGCTGTTCTAAATAAATATTATATTTTATGATAAAGAAAACGTCGCACTGAAATTCAGTAAACCAATGCGATTCAGTGATTGAATCACATTTTTTTTTTATACGATTACTGTTTTGATCTAATTTTAAACATACTGAATAACATCAATAATATTGATATTTATGTATTAGTGTAATTATGTATAGTTATGTATAGTATAGGTATACCGAAGCTCAGTGGTGGATTTGGGGAGGGACGCAAGGGGACGGAGCTACTCTTCATTTTTTTCATGTTTAATAGGGCACCCCTTAATTTATTTATTAGGGAACGCAAGGGACGCAGTGTTTGTTTTAATTTGTATTTAACATTTTCAAAAATTATAATTTTTTTTTGGAAAAATCGTGAAATTACGAAAATAAATGTTTCTTGTCCTTGTCACATAATAAGTTTTAGATAAAAAACATGATATAACATTTTGAACAGTTGATCTTATTAAATCATATTGGCGTATCATATATAGATAATGAACTAATGAATAATCTTCATTATCCGTGAATGGCTAAAGCCTAAAGGGATGGCGAAATCGATGCGACACCGATAAACTTCATTTCGGTGTACATTTACAACTTCCTCGATTATTCATTTAAAAGGAAAAGTGTTAAACCATTTTAAAAGAGGAATGCTTAAACTATGCTATCTTGAAAATATGTAACCTCCCAACAATGATGTAAAAAATTTTGGATTTTTCTATTCTATCCATGTTATATAATAATCTAAAATGTTTTTAAAAATGTCCCCTGGTTAAGAAACTTTGGATAGGGGGTGTGGGGGACGAACGTCCCCCACGGCTTACTTTTTCTTTAACGATATATTCTGGAACGCAGATTTTTTAACTAAGCTCAGAGTCCGTCCTTATTTTTTTTTCCAGTTCAACCACTGCCGAAGCTCCACTCATAATCGTTTTTTTCAAATGCAATGATTTTTCGTTGCTTCAAATGTAGTATTACATCCAGCAACAGTGCCCTATCCTCTCCTATCTTCCACCCTTACTGATATCCGACGACTAAAGTGTATGTTTATTTTTACGTATATTGTATACATATAGGTACTATCGTTATAATTTATTGAACGAGAAAATTGCATTTCATTTTTCATTTTTTGTTTATCTTTTTGAGAGCATGTTGCGTTTTTCTGCTTCTTTGTCTTTGAGTTCATCCTATATAGATGGAGTAAATGACACTTATAGTTTTTGTCCTCCATATATTTCTAACGAAAGTCATTACTTCATCTACATTACATACATCTGTGTGTCCTACCCCATAACTTCTAACCACTTTATTTGTCCTATCGTCCAACCGCCTTCTAAATATTTTAGTGAGCGCACATGATGTTATTTTCACGATTATTATTAGAAAATAATTTTGAAAAAATTAAAATAAAAAGTATTTCTGTGAACTATTTTGAATTAGTATGACGTAAAGACAATTCGTGTACATAGGTACAATATTTACCTACATCTATATGCACATACTCTGGTAAATTGTAATATTCTACAGTGTCAGTGGTCGGAAATTTATACTGAATATTTACATATGAAAGGCTTGTGGAGCTTTGTAATATCATCGATTCCAAACTAATAATATTCGTTACTAATATGCATAATATTATAATAATTTTGATTGAAGATCAATTGTATAATTTAAATAGGTATACACTACCTATATGTACGTAATATGCCATGTTCAGTTTCCGCATACACTTATCGTTATTACCTTAGGGGATGAATTATTATTGATGCATATTTGTTTTATTTTTCGAAGCTATTTGACAGAATTATTTACAATTCCATTTCGTATAACTATAATTTGTTGATTAAATTCATATTATGTCCGGGAAAATATTAGCTTATATTCTTTCGCAATATTTATTTCATTTATAAATGTACATAAACAAATTAAAAAATGCGTTAAAAAGGTATTTATAATATTATTTTTTGTCGAAAATCCTAATATTATAAAATATTAAATACTAAATGTGAACTCTCCCACAGTCTCTGGTATAATAATCGAAACAAGTCAAATATCTAAGGACAATCAAATATTATATAACTAGGTAAATATATTAGGGTGAATAATGTAAAATGTAACATAATATGCATTACCCTTAACTTAACATTATTTTGAATCTATATTCATGCATACATTATATCCTAAATATTGATAATTATGATAATATCGTTATCTCTCATATATAATTATAATATTCAAAGACATGAAGATAATAATATGTAAATCAAAAAAATTATGGGCACTAGTCTCAATTCACAAACCTCATCATAATTCACACGACAATATCTATTATTATTATTGTAGTTTTAAATCAATGATCGATAATCATAAAAAATTTGTTGAATATTTAAAGATTTTAATGGTTTTTGTAACACAAAAGAGGATTTTCTGTGAAAAATTCATTATTTATTATAGATAATATGTTTGTTTTCTGGAAAAGATCTTAAAGAGCGAAAATATCGGCAAAAGGAACAAAATATTTCAAGTAGATTTTTCAATGCAATGAGACATTTTTCCCATTTTATATTCTGATTGAAGCGAAGAATGTATCGGTATTACAATGTTAATGTGTATTGTATTTTTTTTTATGTATTTACTTTTTTGAGTAGAAAGAATTGAATACGAGTTTTGGGTTGTATTTTAAAGAGGTCATTTTTTTCATATTCCTGATAGTTATCTCTAAGGATAGGCATCAAATAGTTAATAAGTTAAAGTTAAGTTTATGTTAACTTACTAACAAAGTTAAGTTAAGTTAATACATATTTTTATATATTTTATAATAATATTTTACTTTATTTAATATGTGAATTTTGATTTTAAAATTTTGTATAGGTGTAATGTACATAGTATATACACTAAACATCATATTACATATAGTATATTATATTATTATCAGTGGTTGAATCGGGAAAAAAAATAAGAACGGACTTTGGAATTTGTAAAAAATCAGCTTTCCAAGATATACCTATATGTAGTTATTCTATTTATGTATTTCATTCAGTTGGTATTTTAAAAATGTAAATTTTCGATTTTCCTAGTAGTTTAGATAACTATAAAAAAAAAACGATAAATTTTTATATATCGAAATTAATAATATTGCACCAAGCCTCGTATACAACAGTTTAATCGATAGAAATGGTTTATTATTATGAAGTGTTTCCATCTCCAGTGACCAATTTATTTTTTCAATTTTCGTAAAAATAAACAGAAACAGTGATATTTTTTTTGTTTTTTAGAAATATTTTGTCGAGATATCAAGCCAAAAATAAACGTAACTATTGACAGATTAATGACGGGACCTTAGCGTAAAATACTAAAATGAAACAATATAGCCTTTACAAGCCTTTACAGGGCTATCTCTAAATATCAAATTGTTCAGGAGAACGTTTACAAACTTCAAACATTTATATCTTTCTTTGTAAACGACGTATTATTATACCTAAAAATTAATAAAGTTATTTTGTATAAAATATTTCAATATTGGTTTCTTGTACAGCGTTCAACTTATTGATAAAACAATAGTAAAAAAAAAAAAAAAATGCATTAAGAACCAAAAAGGGCCATCGATAGCCTCTTTTGGTTGTTAATATTATATTTTTTCATTAGTTAGAACTGTTTGGTTCTGAATAAAATGTTCATTTTGATATAAGTGTTGCCAATCTCAAAATTATTTATTCATAAATACGTGCAAATATGATAAGTAACCACGGTAACGGAAAATTTATGACACAGCAAGTAATTCTCAGTGTATTTACCGTTAAATTTATTTTTATTTATAATTATATTGATAAAATGTGCAATAATTTATTATCGTACTATTGTATAGTTGTCACAATGTTTTTGAGATAAAATCTTTTGGTTCTTACTAATATATAATGTTATCTAGATAGCCCCTTTTGGTTTTTATATTTCACTTCAGAACTAAAAATGGCTATTTAGGTGACTATAATCTTTTAGTTCTCTGTATCTCCGAGGAAAATGGTCAAAAATATTTTATTTTTGCTTGAATTATAGAGAATGTATACATTTAGTTTAATGGCGTAAAAAATGTCAAAAAATCAGAGATAGCCCTTTTTGGTTTTGAGTCCACGAGCTATTTTTTCCCAAATTACGATAAAATGACCGTGTATCTGAGCGGTGGATAGAGAGTTGGACATTTGTCCCCTACCCACTGACATCCACAGGACGTGTACGCGCTCCGATTGTTTTCCGTAATAATTAAGTATAGTGTAGTTTATACACACCGCATTAGAAATATCTATGAGAATTTCGTAAAAGGATAAATTTTGGCAAACATGTTTCTCGGAGGATTGGTTTGGGAGTGGTGTGGTCCGCCGGCGGGTGTGCACCTATACGTGAGGCGAATGGAAACGGACGTTAAAATACAATAATTAGGTAAAATGGAAAATAATTAGATCGAACTGAAAAGCTGCGAGAGAACGAAACAACAATAGTAATAATAAAAAAAAAAAGTACAGAAATTCCGAGGAGACGCGATAGACGTTGCGAAACGACCGTAACGTTCGTTTGCCGTGAAAATAAAATCGAAAAGTCATAAAAAAAACTACGCTTACCATATTGTATTTTATTTTAGTTTTTTAATCGAGAAAAAATATTAATAGAAACACTGGATAAACTCGGTTGGTAGTAAAATGTTGGTGGGCGCCAGTAAATTACTTTTACTAAAGGTACACTGACAATTGGTCATTATATGGTTATTATGATCGTTCACGCGTGGTTGAAGTAATTTTATGAGAAAATCAGTTGTGGGCACGTAGGCTGATACAAAATTATGTAATCGGCAGAAACGATTTGTTCGGAAATATTACTATTTTTAGAACTTAGACAGGAAAATCAGAAATATGTATTTATTTTCACACTTATGTGTTATACACCTACCTATGGAATTTATTATATTTTAGGGAATTCCTTACCACGTGACCGCCGATAGTCGTCGATCGCTGGCTATTAGTTCCCTGTAAATTATTATTATCAATTTTTTAAAGACGCAATTATTTTCTTTTTTTGTGTGAGAAAATTACCTATCGATTGGCATATGTACAATAGCACACTTTGATCAGACGATCTTAGAAATTTTCATTATGTCACGTGACCACCGATTATTATTACCCACTGCCACATTTGAAAACCCCATTTTTATGGCGGAGAAAACCAAATTAGCGAATGACCATGGGTATTGTCGGCTGGCAATCGAACTGTTTTAATATCATTCTATTGAAATGGGATTTATCATTTCCGACATTTCTATCGTACTTATCTATTGGTAACAAGTAACAAAACCTATTTGTTATTAGTACCTAATTGCGGTACATTGGTTATAATTTTCGGCACCACCGATTTTTTATTCCTTTAAATATTCAATCGATAAAATTAGGTACACTGCAACTGTTGACGAACTGCACTGTTGTGCTGCATGTAGCGTATTATAAATTTGAATATTTTTGAAAAACTACAGTGAATTCTATACTTTTTCAAAACGTCGACATACTCGTATTTTATAGCCTGTCCGATTTTGTTTTCCACTTATTCTCTAGTGGTACACCTGTATACCTATTCCATATTTAAATGTCCAATTCCATGATCAATATACGTTTCCGTTTTAATTAAATGTATTGCATTTATAATTTTCCCGAATCAGCATTAAGATAATTTATCGTTTTTCATGTTTTCATATTTTAGCCCATAGTTCACTTTTTTTTTATAAACTAGAATGTAAATCCATCACTCGTCAAAATAAAATTATCAAATTCTAAAAACCAATAGTTTTTTCTTTAATTCCTAAAGTAGTATTGGTTTATGTATGATTGTATAAAATAAAGGATCTGGTAAAACTTTTTTCAAAACATTTATCATAAATAAAATTTGAATTTTAAAATTTCAAAAAACCAACAATTTGCAATTAGCAATTTATATTCTCTCAATATTAAAACTTGGAATCAATCAGTTAAAGTGGAAGAAATTTTTACATCTAGTTTACCAACTTTTTATCATTATTCAAAATATTTTATTTTAATTAAAATAAATATTTTATTATTTAAATTTTTTTTTAATATTGGAAGTAGAATAAGTTTTATTACTAACAAGTAATAGTATAAATTATAAGTTTTTAGTTTTAAAGTTTCTATATTGCTATTTTTACTAATAACTACCCAAATAACAATAGTAGTTATAAATATATTTAAAAAAAATAGCTGTTTGATTTATTTGTTTAAGTAAACATAAATAATTTAAAGGCAAATATATAAATAATTGTAAAATACTCTTATATTATAGGCAAATAGAAGGTGGTCAATACAGTGATCGTGAAAAAAGTATAGGTACTCCAACTATAGAAAAGATTGTTGAAATATTACAAATTTTATATAAGTAAATGGTCCTATATGAAAACATTTTTTTTAATTAGATATTTTCATTGAAAGGTTAAAAACATTTTAAAATTCAATTTATTGACGACATTAGCAAAAACTGATTTGAATTTATTTGACATTTATTATTTATCTGGATAATTTTTCATTTATTATTTTATAATAATGTATCAAATAGATTTCAGTTCATTTATCTATAGGTTAAATGTAGTGAAATTATCTATATTTTTTTCTAGATAACAATTTAACTAATCTAATTAAAACATTGAGAATAAGATAATAATAACAAGGGACAACATTGTAGCAATGGGTAACTAACATAAGAGTACTAAATGGATTCAACAACATAAACTAAACGGCCTGGACTTTTCCTCTGACAATCGTATTTGTGTCTAAAATGTTTTTCTTTATTATTGTTGTGTATTTTTTCTGGAACATAATTTATACAAACGAGATGGGAAGGTAAAACAATTACAGAAAAAGAAATAAAAAATATGCAAAAAAAGCTCGTGTTTGAAATTATTATTTTTTTCTTTTTTTTTGAAATTTTGAAATTTTGAAATTTTGAAATCGAATTTATGATAAGCACTTTGTTCGTCGGACATGAGATACTCTTGTTGGATGTGTTGAATTTGAAAGTCACAACGCCTTCAAATTTTTATAGTCTTTCACTAAAAATTCTCATAGCTGAATAGTTTGTAAAACATTAAATTCTCTATTCTTATTTGATTAGAATATGTAAAATTTTAATTAATAGTATAAGTAACTTTACACAAAAAGTAATAATAATCTCCAAAACGCGAAAAAAAGTTTGTGTCTGAAATTTAATTTTTTTTCGTTTTGGAGATTATATGCTGTCAGTTTTTTCCCCGTAACAGCTAATATAGCTATGAATATGATATAGTAATTTATTGAGTTTCAATTCCGAAAATATGAGCTATACACACTATTGTAAGTTTACCCTCCTTCCCTAATTTTGTTTATTTAATTATTTCAATATTTTTGTTTGAAGTTACTCATACTATTAATTATAATTTTACATATTCTAATTAAATAAGAATAGAGAATTTAATGTTTTACAAACTATTCAGCTATTAGAATTTTTAGTAAAAGATTATAGAAATTTGAAGACATTGCGACTTTCAAATTCAACATATCCAACAAGAGTATCTCCTGGCCGACGAGCAAAGTGCTTATCATAATTTCGATTTCAAAATTATTTTTGAAAATGATATAGTCTATACCCACATATTTTCAGTAAAATATCGACAGGATTTTATATTTAATGGTTAAAACAAATTAATAACTTCAACACCATATGTTATTGTGCTTTCCAGGAATAGTTTCATATACCTAATTGAACTAAAAATAGATCGTAAGAACGTGTATTTTTTTATTTTATTCTATTCTATCACATGGACGTTCTAATAATAAAATATAAATGATATCCACGTTGTATTCCTATCTACGTCTGTTATAATATTATATTGGTTTGTATTTAACGAAACGTTAAATTCTGATAAAAAAAAAAAACGTCTTTCAAGACACATGATTAGATAGTTGCTATAATAGAATTAATGATGTTTTCGTAAGAACTCAAAATCCATATTTTACTTATAATTATCTATACTTAACGAGCCAATTATTTTGAGATATTGATAATATTAAATAATAGATACCATTATTTTTAACCTAAATGAGATAATCAATTCTTAAAAAATTTAACAAAAATTTTCATAAGCCACATTCCCTCTCATTCATAAATTTAGTTTTGTTTTTATGTACACCTACAATAGGATGAACATTTTCACAATATGACATAAAAATTACTAAGGATTATGTTTTTAAAATGAAAAAATAGGTCAAATAGATAAACCTTCAAAAGGTCTTTATAATTGTATTGGTTTCTGTTCTGTTTTTAGAAAAACAATTTTTTGTGTCTAGCTTTTTAAAATATAAAATTAATTCTAATATCTGTTCTGATTTCGATTTCAATTAATACCCGTACTAACCATTTGCAATTGTTTTTTTTTTTCAAAAATTCATATTTTAAAATTTTGTTACCACTTCATTATTTAATAAATATTTATTGAAGTAAAATAGATAGTGAAAGTAAATAGTGGAAAAACCATTATAACTATCTGAGCTATTAGTATAATCTATAGATAAAATAGAAACTAAGTTAAATTATTATAATAATTTTTTTTCAACAAAATTAAAATATAACTTTTAATTTATCTCAGTTATTATTTAGTTTTAACTAATGTCTATTATTAATAAAAATAATAATCTGAAAGAATAACATTATTTCATCATTTCCAATCCACCGACATAATTGCTTTGATGGTCTAACCGATTTTACATGGTGAAGTTTAAAATAATATCTCGTATCGAATTATAATATTCCGGAATGTGCTTGTACATTAAAATTCTAGAGCGCTATATAAATCGAATTAATTTGGTCGATTATGAAATTAGACCTTTTGAAAGGTTTAATTATATAAATTGGTAATATTTTTATAATTACTATTATTATTTGCGGATTGATTTATAATTGGGAAGCGTTCATTTCAATATGTCATATACAAAAAAAAAAAAAAAACGAATAATAAAAAATACTGTCAAACGGGAAATCGTTTCTTATAACTTAGGTATATTAACAGTTATTGTACATTACTTACTATGTATACTATATGTTTTGATCATAGTCAGACAATGAACTTTTATGTATGGAGCTTGATATTCTATTATCACTAATATTAACAAATATATATTATTAATTGTTAATAAATAATATATTCATAAACTTATATAACTTAGATCTCTCAGAAAGGATTTTTCAAAATTCCAATCCTTAAACAGTGGAAGAGAAGGTTACAATTTTTTTATTTAATACTTAGTCCGAACGAACTAATAAGTTCACACTTTGAGAGCAGCCTCAAAATATTCTGATTTTCGTACTACAAATTTAATACATTTATCCCTTTGAACGAAATTTTATATTCATCATCAATATTATACTCGTGCCTAATATGTAGAATTGTTAAATTGGTTAATTTGATTGACACAATTACTAGTTTTATACAGCACATCAAACTTTTCGTATTACACATTATTTTAGAGGCTGTTTATAGCATACCTATATTCTTTTAATGATATAATAAAGAGATATAATTTAGAGACGACCGCTAAGTATGGATTTTTTAAAACCCTATTATTAGGAATACATTTATAATGTAGCGTATTACATTTTTATTCGTTAAAATCTCAGAAGCACAAAATATTATCTATTAAGTGTACATGAACTGTATAAAAAATTATCTTAAACTCGCATCCAAGATATATAGTTAAATAACGAGTAACATTAAAAAAAAAAATTTTATATCTAAATTAATTTCAATACTGCATAATAGTTATCATCGGGACCATTAACATATTATTAAATGAACTACAATCAATGAGAGAAAACATAGGACCAACATTGGGTGAAAAATATAGTGTTAGCTAGTTATAGTATCAATAATGGTATATAAACGTATATATCTATGGGAATATTTGTATTTATGCCATGAAAACAGTTATTATTATTTAGTATTGATGATAGAAAGTGATAAGCTGTAAAGGACCACTGTGCTATCTTTTACGTGTTATATGAACATTAGTGCCCTTTACAAATAACCCCCATCAGCCTCAAATTGATAAGCTTTATGTTGCCATTTTTAATGAATTTAGAATACATTTTAAAACGACAAAACTAACATATAAAAATTTTTTGTCCGTGAAAGACTATATATATTAGAGGTGGATGGAACTCAAAATTTAGGTTTCGAACCGAACTCGAACTGAACTATGAGGTTTAAAATTATTCTGTGTTTCAACGAGTGTCAAAATCTAATTTAATATAAAAAGGGTGCAAAATTTTATTTGAATAAAACGATTCTTTGTAATTTGTTATATAGGTTGACTAGCATTGATTAAATACTTATTATATTTATGTAGTAATTAGTAATATAAATCAATGATACTATCTAGTTCAGAGTTAGTACTACTGTTACTCTGTCTATTGTGGATGACTATTTATTTTGTTTAGTAGATTTTTATTATTCTTAAACAAACTATGAACATTTTGGACAACGTTGAAGCTACACGCGTACCTAATTTACGAATTATACGAAGAGAACGAACTCGATAAGAAAAGCGAAAAGAAACTGCGAATTGTTTTAGCGCAAAAATACGTCTGTATTAAATTGATAACCTAGAATTCGTTTAAATTTCCTCAAGGGCGACCTTTAATGTTATTGAAACAGTGTTATAGGACATTTAATTTTACAATTTACCAATGATTTATAATTTTAGCCCGAAGATATTTCATGAAAAATCACTCGCGTGAACATTTATGCAAATTCTTAATATCTTTAATTTGGTAATGATTTACATTTGCCGTAAAACCGCTCATCGTATTGTATTACAAGGGATGTACTATAAGTTTTTTGACCCCCCCCCCCCCGACCACTGATAAAACACTGGTCGGGCCACGGTCAGGACACGGTTTGTGATGAGGGATCCCAACGACCCCGACAAACGTATAATGCAGTTTTATCCATGGTGCGTGTACGCAATTATTTATATTATAATATGTATAGCCCATCGCGGGGATTATTAATTTATACATCAACCACTATTATACATTTTATAGGTATAAACATATATTACGTATATATGACACGTAGCTTGTTATATTACCACCATGTACTTATATAATATATTGTATAATACACTACACACGTATTATACGGTTTTAATTCTGCATTGAGTAACCTATTAAACAATAAATTACAATATATTAATCCGGTAAACTCATTCAACTCCCATTCTGGGTTTTTGAATTACGACACTAACGTCCATACAATGGTAATAATAATAAGTCCTTATATAGTCCAATATGTGTCGATTATCTGAGTCACAGATATTTTTATTGTTATCGATTTGCTGATTTCATCTCTTAAATTTACAGCATTTTTTTAAAATATAATTATGTGTATATCTAGTTTTTAATATCTCGAGAGAGAAAAATTACTAGTGTACGAGTGTTTACGACACGCGGGTCACAGATGTTTCATTATGCTATTATTGCACGTCATAACATCATTTTTATACTATCTACTATTCTGTTATTTTTTTATTATTAAAATTTCTTCCATAAACTATAGATACGTATATATATATACATTAAAGCGTTACGCAAAACGTCGGAAACTTTGTTTTTACAATCGTTAAATTTGATATAAACATATATAACAATGGCATCCAAAATAGTCATTGTTTTCTTAAAAGGGGCGACACACACACACACCATGAGTATTTTATGCCACTACATTGTGTGTGGAGTAATAGTGCACATTATATTATTACATAAAAGCACAGCTGGCACACATTTCATAGTACTGAAAACCGACTATAGTGTAACCGGAGATGGAAAAATTCCCTAATTTTTGTTTGTCGTGAAACCGTACGTAATAAGTTATCAGCCCACAAATATCCTTTTAAAATTATTGATTTTCTCATTGATAAAATGTATGGGTCTACTAATTCAGTGACTGTATAATGTCAATCAAAGCGCGTTATTCATTGTTCTATCCAGAAATGTACACTACTACACTATATCCGGTTTTATGTAGGTACTTCCGTAGTAATATATTATAGAAAGGCCATACCATATATACCTCGATCACTCGTATAATTAATTAAATAAAGCCGAAATGTTTACCGTTCAATCTGACAGTACCTACTCACTGTCCATTTGAGAAATGTGAGTACTGTTTTGACGAAATGTATCGTTACACGTCTACGTACACTGAGCTGTACAGTTAATTGTGTTAAGAGGATTAGTGTTATCAAAAATTTTTATACGGATGTGAAATTAATGTTGCAATGTAGTAATAGTCAGATTATTACAGATTAGAGTTACAAATTAATAAAAGCGACTTTTGAAATCCTCACATGTAGATCAAATTATATTTTAAATGGCCTTATAATCATGGCGTATATAATGCAATTTATATATTAATGTCCATCCTGAATCATTTAACTTGTTTTGATTTCGTGTTAAAACTTAACTTCTTCATTGCTAGTTTTGAATTTTAATACAATCAGTATTTTTTACTAAATTATTAACTAATTATTAACTTAACTAAACTATTTTTTACTTACTAATTTATACATTAGTAAATACGTATTATATATATATATAAATACGTATAGGTAATACGAATTTTTATATAATCCAGACTATGGTTACGAGTACCTACTTTAAGGAGTGTTTAATCAAAAAGAGTTTGAAGGGTATTAGACGATTGTTATACTCTAGTATAAATATGTTTTCTTTATTTAACATATAAGCCACGACAACTAAGGCCATTGGCCGACACATATTATGTATAATATCTCTGTTTCACAAATGAACTTTTTTTCTAATACCAATATCAAAGTAAAAATTGAAATTGTTTTTAAAATATATTCTCAATTAATCAAGGTATAATAGTCTTGAGAAAGACATCAAACAATAAATAAATATGGGCGGATGAAATAGAAAATATAAGAAGTCTCAAATGATTTTTGTGATGAAGATTGTACAATTTTAAGAGGATTTCAATTAAATAAAATGGTAGATTCTGTTATGAGGCCAGATTTATTGTATATATTACAAAGTTTAACTGTGAATAATAGAATAGAGTGAATGATGAGCTTAACCAAAATGAGTATGTTAAGGTAGACGTTTGAAGTAGGTAATTAGATAAAAAATTTATATTTTATAAATAGCTTAGGTGTGGTTCTGATGACATAGAAAATCAGAGAATACATGTTATAAGAAGAGAAGATGCTATTATAAACATGAATCCCTCGTCATAGAAAACCTACCCCTATCGTGGTTAAATACCTACATTAGTAACAGACAATAGTCGATTAAAGTCCTTAATTCTGCTTCAATATTAAATGTTGTACCTTCCGGTGTTCCTCAAGGTTGTCATTTAAGTTCCCTTCTTTCATCTTGTTTATTAGTTACATTTAAAACTGAATCCTTAATGCAAAACTTCTACTCTCTGCTGACGATATAAAAATATATATGAATTTAGTCAATCCTGGTAGTTGTCAATCACTTCAATTCAAACAGGATATCTTTTACTCCTGGACCAAATACATTGGACTTCTAAAAATTATTTTTCTGAAAAATATCACAAAAAATGACATTTTTTAAGTGTTATTCTCTTATTCTCTATAATGATTTCCATGTTTACTCCTTAGGTAGTTTTACTCTTAATAATATTTTTCTCTTCAAAAATCTTGGTATTTATCTCACTCTTTCTATAAACTTTGGCCATCGTAACATTAACATCGGTAATGTTCTCAAAGTTTTGAATTATATTAATTGCAACACAAAAATATTTAATTCAGTAACTGCTTCCGTGTAATTTACTTGGCTTTGATGCGCTCCATCTTAGAGTTTGAAGTGATTATATGACACTTATTTAGCTAATGACGAATTGCGTGTGAGTGCATACAAAACGAATTTCTTGCTCGTGTGACCTATATCCTTAAAAATGAACATTCTCGTCATGATTAATTACTTTCACGCAATACCCTCAGTAATCTGAGATTGCATTAAATTTTTCGATCATCAATGACTCATTAAATGCCCCAGACCTACCCTCTGGCGTTTATTTCCGTGTACACACTTATTCTTCAAGAAACCTTTTATGACCCATTCCAATCTACTATCTTAATAATTCTATGCACAAGATGCTTCGATACGCGAATTCAATCCATATTAATTTTAAACTTTTAATTATAGTATATAATTGAGTTATTTCAACTTAATTGTAATTTTAACTTTAACCTAATTTTTAGTTCTATTCCCTTATACATATTATCAGTACGTACACAATGTACTCGCTGTACTTTATTCTATATTTTTATATTTTGTATAAAATTTATTTTATGTATTTTTCAAAAATTGCCTGTATTAGCATAAACAAATAAATAATAATAATAATAATGAAGCAATTAGAGTGGACAAAGTTTATGGAAATTTAGAATGGTATACAAGAATAGTAGGTTGTTAACTGGGTATATCATCCGGGACTGTCGAATGTCGAATTCAAACAGCAAATCGTGATAGAAATGATTTCCGAAATTTCGTTTAAAATAATACTATATGCGACTGTATTCCGTATGATTTATTTACTTCACGCCAATAATAAAATCATGAACCTATAACACAATTTCGTTTTCGGAATAAAATAAGCAACGTTCGTGCCCCACAGTAAATGTACTTAGATGCATATAATATTTGTATTCGTTTATAATTATAGAGACTTTAATATTATGAATATTATACAGAAAGCGTTCCTACAGATTTTTTGACTTGCATTCTTATATTTACTGACTATATGTGGTGTGACGAGAATGAAATATGTGGACTAAAATGTATATACCAATATATAACAATAATATTATTTTATTTACGTTAGCGGATCGTAGGTGAAATATATGGTGGCGCACAACCAATAAATACTACGGATTAACAACAAATATATTAATAATATTATATTATGTTATTTTCCCTAAAATGTCGATCTAATATACCAACGTGGTGTCATTCATTTTATTAAAAACATAGGTATCTACATTCATATAAATCACAATTCAATTTACCTTATGTTTATTTAACCTTGATAAGTGATATCCTGATAACATCTGAAAATGAGTAGACAATATATACGAATAACTGCACCAAACGAAAAACCTCGTTACGACCATAACAAAATAAACAGGTATGACAGCAACTTACATGTTTTTGTTCAACCCGCGCAATCATGGTGGACGCTTTTCTCCGCTTATCATCATCTCAGTATCTACGATTATCATGATTTTTGTTATCTTATTGCCGCCTTTTTTGTTTTTTGAAAGCATAACAAAAATATTTAATTCACTTTTAAGCGTATTTTATAATTTGTTAATTAATCTTTAATTCAAATAAATATGCCACTCTGTGTGTTTAGTGGTTGTTTAAGTGGAATTAGACGTAAAGGTATTGTAAATAATTCCAAAATACATTTACGTAAATTTCCTAAAGATGTAAAGTTGCGTGAGAAATGGCTCGAACAAATTAAAAAA
>JAIPRL010007898.1:0-21900 GCA_025469235.1 Pemphigus obesinymphae | reverse complement strand
GAGGCAACTAGTATAGACCCTTTTTGGTTACGATAAACATCCGGGAGGCAACTCGTATATGGTCGGGAGGCAACTCGGATAAAAATGATCCATCTATTTTACATCGGGAGGCAACTAGTATGTCCCCGATTCAACTATATTTTTATTATAAATTTTACTATAAATCCAACTATTTTTTTTTAATAATTGCAACTAAATATTTGGTTGTCTATAACCAATATAGTTAGTAATATATTGTTGACTATAATTTAAATTTAAAACAACTTTAAATATAGTTATTCCAACTATTTTTTTTTCAGTGGTCAATTTTACAAATTATATTATACGGTGCATTTATTCTAATTTACCACCATTTTTCGATAATTATTTTTATTCATTAAAAAACTAATTGAAAACCAGAAAAATTACTTCTTTAAAGTACTAATTGGATAAAAAAAAAAAAAAAAATAAGATTATTCTGGTAGATAGCTCAAAAATCTAGAAAATAAACTATAGGACATCAAAAATCAAGACAAAACATTTATAGGTATAACGTAAAGAATACCAAAAAAAAAAAAATTAGAACTGTAAAAATATTCTGAATCTTTGAACTATATTATATAATACAAATTTGTTTTTGTGATTTAAGGTAGCAGATGCTAAGATTTGTAGAGACAAAATGTAAAAAAAAAAAAAATTGTAAGGATGGAAGCACTTGACTTGGACAGGATATACCTATAACTTATATTACATTAATTGAAGGCAATGATAAATTATTGAGATCAATAAAACAAATTCTGAGCGAAACTTCGGTGTAATATAAAATAAATTTTTTTAAGAATAGGTAACCTTGCAAATCAATTTTACATGTTATGTTGTTATATCCCCTATATACATTTATAAAATATTTCCGTCATAAAAGGTAGTTTATCAAAAAAGTTTATTAATTCAAAACTCCTATATCTGACTCTTTCAAACCGAATAGTTGCTCATAGAAATAAAATTAACATCCTTCAAATTCAAAATGTCCTCAAATCATTAACACAATATCCTGTTAAAAATACCTACTAAAAAAATCATCGAGTTTGTAACGATTACCACTTATAAGTCTTATAGGGTTTTTTTTTCTATAAAATATATAAATTAAATAGAAATCATTTTTTTTTTCAATCAACCTATACCTAATAAAACTTGGTAATTATTATAATTTATATAACTCTCATATAACTCTAATATAAATATTAGTATTTTACCAAGTAAAACGAGAAATCGTATTATATCAATGATAACTAATTTAATTTAATTTGGCGTTTTTAGATGGAATTTTATCGTTAGATGGACAAAAACAGGAGAGTATTTTTAAATGTTACGAGTATTTTATACGCTTGCCAAAATACGCCATTGTCCGCGACCGAAACTACAACCATGCATCATCGGAATAAATGGCGATTTGTTGCACACAAATGTATAGGTATCTAATTATTATTTGAAACCGCCGGGTAATCGACGGTTATAAACTCGTTGGAAATAATTTATGAAAACAAAAAAAAATAATAAAATTATATATTTCATTATAGTAAAAAAAATTCTAAATAAATCCATCATTACCATTAATTAATTAATAATACAAAATATATTATACGTATTGACGTAGTTGAACGTATTTTCATCAGAAATGTCTCGAGAAATAATATTCTAACTCACTGGGATGCGATTGTTGAGAAAATAAACACGAACATGTTCAATTAGACATACCTATAAAACTGCTACTACTGCAGTTGACTCGGAACACCATATTATTATAATACGTACATTTTTATAAAAAACAAATTATGTTTTTTGACTGTATATGTATATATAAATATATATATACGTATGACAAACGACCAAACGAAATATATTTTAAAAAAAAAAACTAATGTAAAATTTTAAAAGAAAATAATATCGTATATAAAACCCCAAACACGTTTATCCGCGCGCTTCACCTGTTCACTGCTAGTGTACGCCCAAGAAATTGTTTATAACAAGTGTCATATTATATAAAGTGTATAGAATAGTTCGGATATCTAACGGAATGTCTTTTTTTTTTCGCTGTACACATATAACCCCACATTATCGTTTCGTATGCACACAAACAATATATATATATTTCGAATAGGTATCATTAGAAATGTAAAAAAAAAAAAAAGGTTCTTCGATATTATTCGATTTTAACACATCCACGTCGTAAATATATATGATACACACAATCGACGATATCGCGTACAGACATTGAATATTATTCAGCTGCTCGCGCCGATGACGTTATAATAGAAAATAACCATAGGAAAGAAAAATCAAACTCGAAAAAAACAGGCACCCATCGTACGATTTAGATATTATGTTTGTTGTTGTTGATATAACCTGCTGCACGCGTGCGGTCTTTGGGTTCGCACCAAATATATAGATGGATGGATATTTTATTCGATACACGAGGGGGAAGAAAAAAAAAAGGTACTCGTATAGGTATATGGAAAGAAAGAAAACGAGGATGGGAAATTATCAAAAGAGTGTACTGGGGAATTTTTTTTTACGAAATATTCTATTACCTCTTCTTATAACCCCTCGGGCGAGAACCCGCGCTGATGCCCGGCGATACAAAACCGGTTTCCACCCCAAAGACAATGGACGAAAGAATAATGATGAAGTAAAAAAAAAAAAACGCGGTCTACAACAAACACGGAACGCAAGGTCATAACAGGGAATTATGTTGTAATATATTATAAGTGTATGTACGACCGTATACGAGAGCCGATGATTTTAATTTTTTTTTCTAATTAATCGACCGGGGAATATAATAATTAATAATGATAAAAGACGACGGGAGGTTACAATAATACACGGGGGTAGTATTAACATAAAACAATAATAAAATACCAAATTCTATACAATGTAATAATAATGATATAAACAGACGAAGCGTGAAGACAATTTTTTAATTTAAATTTTTCAACTCGCGGTTAATTAATTTGACACAGAAAAAAAAAATACAAAATAATTATACACAATAATAAAATAATAATATAAAACACACACACCGTAGATTGTCGCAAGCCCAAGAGCACGGTATGAAGTTCCTACGAGTATAAGATCATTTTGAACGTAGGAACTCTATACCTCGCTAGTGGTCATTGCCGTTTTATGTGTTTCCATGAAAAAAACCATCGATGGACAAACGTTGTCGACTGACGATGGGAAACCCGTCTCGCCGTCATCGTCGCGGCATACTGATATATTCCCGAAGACGCCGAACCGGCAGCGGCGGCAGCAGCAGGCGGCCGCCATCTGGGGGTTTTTATGTATATTATTTTTCTGTTATACCGCGCACACGCATAACATTATAATATTATACCCGAAGGGAGGACGCGATTTTTATACAACCGGTTATTAATATTTTTTTTCTCTTTAGAAAAATACCTAGAGATTTTTCTATTCCGACCGTTTTTATTACATTTTAAGAAAATCACGAATCTTCGCCGCGACCACGAGGAATCGACGTCCGGGTCCGCACACCACGAGTAAGAAAAAAAGTCGACTTTATATTTTTTTTACGTAAAAAAATTAACACCAAAGCGTAAAAATCGAAAGACGACGGATACAATATATCATTGTAAATATTGTATTGACCGAGAAAAATAAAAAACGAGTAGGTACGACCGTTTTCGCTGCCGAATGTTGTTGTGCTGCCGCCGAGTTCGCTGGCCCACGCCCTGTTCGTCCGGTCGAATTTTATAATTAGAGACGAACGGACGATGGACACGCGGTGAATATACACTTGGCGTTTAGTTTTTTTTTTTCGGTACGCGAGTTAAAAATAATCCCGACGATTACACGACCACCAGTCAGTTAGTAGTCCACACGATAGTGAATAAATTTAAATTAAACGATATTGTAAAACGATACAGACCTAAAAGAAAAAAAAAATCAAACACCGAAAACCATGTGGTTTGGCGTGTGAGTACCGGCGAAAATTTGTGGGGAAAAAAAAAAACCGCGTGTATAGTATACTACTTTATAGTAAATATAGATTTATTTTTTTTACATTTAATTCGAAAAGATGAAACGGCCGAAAGAAATATACGTCGAGAAATCATTCCGAAGCGGTGCATATGAGATCGTTTGGAGAGACACACTCACCTGTGAACGCCGACACGTCGGCCGCGTATGGCGTCGTCGGCGGCGGCGGTCTGGTCGCGGCGTTGTGCAGCGAGAGCGCAGGAGCGATCGTGGCGCGGACACGACCGACTAACACGACGGCGGCGGAGAAAAGGACGGACGGACCGCCAGCCGTAGACGCGCCGCCGTGCGCCTCGGCCCGACTCGGCGTCCGTCGGGCCGCGCCACTTGTCCCGCGCGCGCGACACCGATCGTCATGGCCCGCCGTCAGTGGGGGGGGGGACACTACCGCGCACGCGCACCAAGAGTCGTGCCGAACTCGTTCCGAACGGCCGCGGCGACTCACCGCCACTATAACTACTCCCGCCCGCCACCGCTGCCGCCATCGTTGACGCCGACGTCGCCGCCACGTCAAATCTTACCGCCACTCGCCCTGCCGGACCCCTCCCGAGCCGCGTATATGACGACGACCGTAGCCGCCGCCGCCGCTGCTGGACACGCGACGTATACGGCCACGTTTGCCGCCAAAAAAAAAAAAGAAACTACCGGCGTTAATTCGATAACATTATATTATTATACCTGCGGAGATTTTCGAATGGAAAAAAAAACGATTTTCAAAATAATTTCCCTACCCCGTGAACAACAGTGTAAACCGTCGCTATCACCGGCCCGACATAACTTTAACCAACGCGTATATATATATATATATATATATATATATAGGTACTGCACAATTTATAATAGGCATACGAACAGAGGGCCCTATGCTGAAAAAATATTTGTGGGGTGTCGCAGTAATTATTTTACCAAAATAGTAAAAAAATCGTCAATAAACCGCCGAAATACTGCTTCCTTCAAAATCCGTAAATGCCGAATAATTTATAGTTTACCATCTAAATTCCGAACAAATGACCCTCTAAGTCCCCATTCCTGTCGGTCCTGTATACAGGACATCTCTAGAACAGAAAAATACGATACCGATTTTCAACGATAACAGCAATAATATAGGTACCTAGATGTTTCTTGAAATTTTTTTTTTTTGAAGAAATAAAACCAATTTATATACCTATATATATTTACTATGAAAAATAAAATCGTATTTAGGCCACTTTTGCCACCTTTAACAATTAGTGGATCTCACGATAATACATCGCACCGCTAGAAAACATGCAAATACAATTTATGATTTTTTTTTTTTTATTTATATTTTATATTATATTAATGATAATAAATGAATACTTTTTTTTTCGATTTTTCAGGTGCACAAAAGTCAATAATTAATATCTTATCGTAATGCGGTTTAAAATGTATTTCGTACACTTATATAAAAAAACTTTATTTATTTTTGCACGAAAATTATACATCACGAAGAGATCGACTCGATTTTACTTATACTGCAGTCTGCAGTTGTTATTTTATTTTATTTTTATTATTTTGTGGTTCATAAAAAGTAAAAACTTATATATAA
Source organism: Pemphigus obesinymphae (assembly GCA_025469235.1). Taxonomy (NCBI): domain Eukaryota; kingdom Metazoa; phylum Arthropoda; class Insecta; order Hemiptera; family Aphididae; genus Pemphigus; species Pemphigus obesinymphae. The sequence goes on along the minus strand of JAIPRL010007898.1, from coordinate 16,298 downwards.
GTATATAAGTATACGGGATTTTATTGCACCAGACAACAATAGTACCTATATATGTATATATTATATATATATCGGTACCAGTATCAAAATACGTGGCTTTCGCGTGCAATTCAAATATTAAATTTTCAGGTAGGTTGCATAAAAAACGCGTATAAAAGATTTCGTGTCAAAATATGTAACACCTGATATTGGCTTATACTATAATAATGTGTTAGTTTTAAAACCTGCTGCAAGACCCGGCCAAACTATATAATATATATACGGAAAATGTACGACTGATACAGAGATACATAATAATATAACCTATAAGTATATTATAAAATAATACTTTTTTTTTTTTAATATATACTCGTTAGTGTCCGCCATTATATACTTGCTGCAGCAGGTACCTACCAAAAAATAAAATAAAAAAATACAGTGTATGGAAAATATAACAATAATTTTTTTTTTTTTTTTGCAAAATACGATGTGTTCGTCAAAATATACAAGCGTATACACTGCACATGGACTCTATCGTCTCTCCGCCAACAATTGAACTCACGCCGCACCCCTTTTTTTGTATACGATTTTTTCACGTATTTTTTTTTCTAGGGACTATGTACACCCCGACACACGCAAAATCGATTCGGATTTGTCAACAGCGACGTATCGACCCCGTTCGAGTAATCCAATAAAAAAAACACACTCGGATCCCCCTGCTGCAGCAGCGGACGATATATTATAGAATTTATATATATGTGTATAATGAACAAAAAAAAAAAAAACCCCAAAAAATACGTATTCCACCCCCTCGCAAACACGTCGTCAGCGGTCGCCATTGACCTTATTATAATATTATGAACCACGATGATGTCGGCGTGGCAGCGATGCGTATCCGGAACCGATCGACTGATCAATAAAATATAAACACGCACAAGGCCGTACACTGCAGATGATGATGTAGGAGGGAAAAAAAATTAGATTTTCACCATAATAATAATAAATAATAACGAAGAAAAGTGCACGAAAAACGCGATCAAATGGGTATTTTAGGTTATCATAATATTCATGCGTGGTTATAGCAAACCACGTGTGCCGGAGACGGACGAGACACGGCGTTTAACCGTACGATCGCGTTGGTTTGGTTGTCTATGGACCATCACGGCAAGGGGTAATATATATATATTTTTTTTTTTTGGAAAAAAAAACCCAATGTACTTAAGTTTAAGTCGGAGTTTGAAAAATTACGATTATACTACACGGGAGACCACCACACGCAGTGCGTTAAAGTATTATATATAATCTGACGGGCACACTTTGTTATATAGCGTGGAACACGACCACATTTTTTTTTTTTTTGTTTAATAATATATAATGCATATAACATGAAAAAATAATAATAATAATATAATATATCGTCTAAAAAAAAAATAGCATTTATTTTTAAACACGGATTCGTTTTTTTTTTTTGTAATTCGTTGCACTGACACAACGTGAGTTTCGATTTACATTTTGGTTTTTTAAATATATGTATAGGTACGTCGTATGCAGCAGCAGTGCATATATATATATATATAGGTATACAGGATACGAGAAATGGTTAAAACATGATTGTAACATTTGAATATTGTACGGCGACAATAATGAATATTCAAAGAGGGCTTTCGCGGGGAAAACAAAACAAAACTAAAAAAAAAAAAAAGACTTTATATAATATATATATATATATAGGAATATTATAAGTATACTCGTTTAACCTCTCGTGACTCGACTTTCGGGGACGACAAATGTTATATACTATAAGTAGCGTTATGTAGGTATATTATTTGCGTGAAACGAAATAAAAATAATAATAATCAGAAAAAAATAAAAATAATACATTCGAAGTCGTTGAAAATTTCACACTCCGACAGCTATATATAATACAGTATACACATATAAACAGAGCTGAAAAACTATAGTAAAAAAACTGTTTTAAATTATGTATTTTGCGTGCACCAAAGTTTTATATTTAATATATATATAGAATATAATATAGTATTTAATTACGATAACGAAATGAATTTATTATAATTTATAACTGTTGGGCGTATAGAGTGCTGTGCAGTGTTGCAGTATAGTATAAAATAGGTGTTATATTATATACCTAGGTGTATACCTAATTTTAAAAAAAGATTACATATATAATGACGACAGATAGTATATGATAGATCGTATTTTTTATATTAAGTATTACAATTAAAACGATAAAAAATATTTGAATAATTATCTCAAAAAATTATATGCATTATGTGTAAATTGATATTTATATTTTTAATAATATATTATATATTGTTCAGTATCTATATATTTTTATAATACCTATATGAACATATTTTTATTCGAGTATAAGTATTAAGAATATATGTATAAATATTATAAGTAATTTTGATTAGCCGAAAAACAATAAGTACGTTTGTACGACGTGTAATATTTCAATTTAATCGAATAATTTATTTTATAGTCACTACGAATAAAACGTTAATTTCAAATTATAGGCACATATTAACCACGAACAAATGTCATTATATCTCTCTGCATATCGAACGATTAGATTAATGTCTAAATATTATTTGAAGCTATTTTAAAATGCATAATTTTAAGTCGAAATGTATGGCCGATTATATTTTTGTTGCAAGAGATTTTTCAATAGTTACTGAAATTATAAAATTAAAAGTTTAAACACGTTAAAAAAAATATCTATAAATATTTATTTATTTTTTTTCGTGAAAATATTTAAAACGTGCGGTTTACCGATGAAATACACGGGAAAATGATTGTATGCGGATATAAAATATTATATAATACAAATTAACGATTCAATTAAAAAAATAAAAGTCACGAAATGACGTTTTCCCGCTATAGGTACGTTATAAATATTCGAATAAACAAAGTTTATATATTATATACACGACAAGTATACAGATAGGTATTACGTATAATAAGTGCCTCTATATATATATACCTGCTGCAGTTTATATATAGGTAGTACCTATATATGTTATATAATATAATAGTATGTGAAATGAAAAACGTTTTTTTCTATATAGGGTACACATTACCTATCAAGTACATATTTGACATGTCATAAAAAAAAAATAAAACACTTGCGCGACTTAACGATCTACACAAAACGCGTGCATTCGTTGTACCGACTCATATATTATACATGTACGTATATATATATATATATATATATAGTATAAATATACTATTATTTTGACTATATACATATATGTATATTATATAGAATCGCCAAAAATAATGACTACATTATTTACGAAATATACAAATAATATTATGATATAGGTGATATATATGGATACTGAGATTCGAAATTTATAGTAATCTGCAATGTCGGCGGCAATCCACCTGCAGCGCATATATACACGTTATTCGCATTTAGTTTAGAAAAAAATTAAAAACACCACCAACAAAAAGTACCTACACTCGTTGTTTATACCTACTATTTATAAAAAAAAAAAAAAAACCACAATAATTCATAATATAATCATATATGATATACCTATAATATAACAACACAAAAACATAATATAACGTGTATTATAATGTATATAATATTATACATACTGACCTTGGTTTTGCGTCGACGGCAAAAAAAAAAAAAAACAAAAAAAAAAAACGTAATAATTGGCGAGGAACGCGCGTATATAATAAATAATATTATATTGTACGTGATGATGACGAAACGACATTTAATATTTATTTTATGATGTGTGTGGATGATATAATATAATATACGACTCGCACTCTCGTGTGTGTGTGTTAAGTTCGGAATACGATGAAAATAAAAACGAAATCGTAAAAATTGATATAAATAAAAAAATTCATGTGCTTTGTGTATTTTCGGAAAAATGAATAAATATGGAAAAACGAAACGAGTGACATGGAGGCGGCGCGCAGTGTGTGTGTTATATAATAATAATATGTCGTGCGTGCGAGCCACATTATATAGGGCGGCGCAGAGAGAACGCGGTGGCGACGAGGAAAAATGCAACTCGAAACGGCAGACGGAACGCGTCTTGTTTTGGGGGAGGGCGATGCCGATGGCCGGCGCAAAGTCGAACGGTGGCGGCGGCGGCGACGGTGACGCGCGCGCGTCCCGCCGAGAGCGTGTTGTCGGCGACGAACGCGCGAAGAAAGTGCCGGCCGCGTTTGCCGACGACGGCGGTCGTCGTCTCGTCCGCGGCGGCGGCGGCCACGCGGGCACCACCGTCGGCGGCGGTGCGCGCGCTAGTCGTCGTCCCGTTGGTCCGCCGGTACCGGGTCGCCACGCCCCCGTGGACGCCGCCGACGGCTCGCGCGTCGTCGTCGTTGTCGTTACGGTTGGCAGGCGGCCGCCGTCGGCGCGGCGGTGTCGCCATCTGTGGCGTCACCGCCGTACGACCGCCGGCACCGGTTGGCGTGCAGGCCGCGCTGCCGTCGCCGCAGCCGTTCGCGCACGCGACGCCCGGAATTTCGTCCAGCAGATGACGCTGCGCGGTACCCGGCGGCCGTGTCGGTTCGCCACTGGATAGCGCTGTACGTACGGTGGACGCGGTAAAAGAGTAATAACTGTGGTTGATAATAATGGAATGGATGGGCCACCGTATTGTTCAATTCTGTGACGGTTGCAAAAATTTATTATTGATATATGATAATACATGTATAAAATATTGATAAAATAAATTAAAATCATGAACAATAAACATAATTAAATTATAAATTACACAATAAAATATAAATAATATCACTTGTCAAATAGTAAGTATTTTTGTCTAACATAATGGTCAAACATATTCTGAAATTTGAGCGGTTTTCTGTTGGGTTATCACTTATCATTCAAGTATCAATACTAAACCACAGTTACCATTGTGGTAACGTATAATATGCTCTTCGTACACACAACGCTCCGTGTATTAGGTATAGGGATGGCCCATCCATTCCTTCATTATCTATGGTAATAACAAATACTGTATAATAGAATACGGGACGACGCTGTCGACAAAAATCGACAACAAACGTTATCATTTAGTCCACCGAGATAGTGTATAATTTTGCCTATATTCACTCCTTATTAATCATTATTATCAGATTTCATACGTCGCTAGTTATGATTTTTCATTATTACACGAGCGCCGTGCAACAACATGTATAGGCAATAACATATAAAATTTCAGTGGCCCAGTGATAACACGTGTTGCCACCTTTTATTAGTGAATGTCCCGTATTTTAGTGTACAGTATTTGGTAATAATATTATATTATTGAAAGGATCCCCCAAACAGACAACCGAACGCGGAACCATTAAGGGGGGGATGACTTTTGATAACCGTGTAATAGGCACCTATGTAATATTATAAAAAATGTATATTAATTTGAATGGAAGAGTATTTAATGAGATAATCATCTTTCACATCTTTATTTTTTCTGTGGTATGCAGTGTCTAGAGATACATTATTATCAAAATTAGTAACAATAAAGCCAAAAAGTTAAATATATTCAACTATGTGGTACATTTGGTAATTCTAGTAGCATGATAAAAAAATACGTCAAATCATTTGGTATACTATATGTAACCACATGGTTCAACCAATCAGAACATAATATTTTATGCAACAAAACACGATACGATGAAGTGTGAACACACCTTTAGGCGTGTTTTCGCGATTAGCCAAATGCAATTTGGTAACTGAATTTTATAAACAATCAGTTTTAGTTATAATATTTCATAATCGATCAAATAGAATGGTTATTGTGTTTGGTTATAGATAAGACAAAATAACATAACCTGGTTAATCGCGAAAACACGCCTATGTAGAAAGTGGCTAAAGGTGAGTCCACAGCTCGCCGTGCCGTGTCGTGTCGTGATATTGACAAGATGAACTGATGTGTACGTTGTGTAGTTTACAGATAACCATGCTGTGTTACCACAGCCACGGAATAAATACCGAATATAAGTAATAGTATATAAGAGATATAAGGGGAGGAAACGACTGAGGCGAATTATCATTATATTCTATTGATAATAAAGAATAAAATATGACATAATCGTGGAAAACAAAAAAAAAAGATGAAAAATAATTCGGCTCACTTTAATACTTTAATCGGCAGTTGCAACAATAAGACTGTGGTGGCCAATTAGAATGGATATCTATATGAGTCCATATATTTTTTCAAGAAAGCAAAATACCCACGTTATTTAATAATTAAATGAAATAATAAATATAGCTATGTCGAATTTAATTATTGCGAATTTGTGTAATATATTGGATATAGGTGCGTCCGTTTTTATGGCGTTTTATATAGGCAATATTATTATCCAACAGTATTGAGAGTTATATACCATCCATTTTCAAGGGGCTTTGTGTAGGCATTTATTAAGAAGTTTTTTTAATAATGAAAATTTAGTAATTACAAAATGTTCAAGTATATTTTAAAAGTAATCTAAAAATAGTCTTATATCTGTAACATTTTTAATGTTGTGTAATTACGATATTTGTTCAAAAACTACTTGTGGCTTTTTAATCACATCACAGTTGGATAAAGAATTATCATAAAAGAAAAAATAATTACACTTAAATAAGAGATAAGAACTTAAACCTAAGACGGTGCTTTTGTTCGATAAGTATATTTATATAGACAGACATTTCAATAAAAATAGAATGTTCGTTTGGGATTCATTACAACCTTAAAACCTACGAATAACTAAAACATTATTATGCGCTAAAATATGACATTCGGATAATTCGACTTTCTAATAATAATTTTGATAATTATCGAGGTTAATAATGTTTTTAGGTAATGTACATATACGTGTGAAAATAACCGCAATGTTGTATAATAGGTACTAATTATTGGTATTCGAAAAACGTGCTATCCTGAAGCCTATAAACGATTTGAATCTTAATTATCCTACAGACCAGTAATAGCGTTAACGATAATTCAATAATATCATACCTACCTATATATTTGTTGATTTATACGATGCTATAAAAAATACAATTGGACAAGATAAAGAATACAAATTATACAAAGTATTGATTATAATAATATACGAGTGTAGATTAGGAAACAAGAAATGAACGCAGGTGGGTATAAATAACCTATAAATTGTTCAATTTTATATTTCGGTTTTATATAATATTATTATATGTTAATGTATATATTAGAAGTATCTATATGTACTTGTATATAAATATATAATGTAATGTATATAAAATATTATAAAGCCAGTCGAACTGACGGATTATGAATTACAAGCACTCTGCAGCAACTATTATAATATTATCCTGCCGCCGGTATATTATGCGTACAAGTCTAGATTACTGGAGAAAAGCCAACTACGCTGTAGGTATTCAAATACTTGTACTTAAGTATTAAATATTAAATTACTCGATGCGATTGATTTTTGCCGGAACCGGTATAAATAAAAATGATTATTTTATTATAAAATATAATAATATTCTGGGAATAATTTTTTTTTTAAATGTATACCTTATACCTATATAATATTTTGTAAATTATTTCATGCAGAAAAATTAGAACGGTGCGTATATTATAGCCGTAATATATAAATACGATTAAATGTTCGAATTTTTACCAAATAATTTTATGCTGGAAATTAATACAAATATTGTTAGATGTATACGTATAAAATGCACGATTTTTGCAATTCATGTCACCAAAATATAAGTTACTAAACGATTATTGTATTATAATATTTAAAGCCTGTATAGGCTATAGTGTTATATGTATACAAAAAGTATACAAGACCTATAATAGGTAATTAATAATAATTATAATATACATACAATAATTGTACATATATAATTCATAGGTATATATTATATGGTTTGAATTAATATATATACGGTTATACCCAGTGATCGCGGTGGGAGGGGATGTCATCCCCGGAATTTTTTCATTTAATCAACCCTCTCACTTATTTCGACACAAAAAATACATATGACCCTTAAAAATATAGTATATATATATCTATTATAAGCTATAATATTTGGTTATATTAATGATGGTTAAATTTAATTAATATTAATGGTTCATTAACCCTTTCAGTGCTGACCGATATTTTCCATGGTATCCTTCTATAACGTTAGACGAACATTTTTCTTCTTTTGTTTAATTTTAATATTTTATTAAATTAATATACTGAAAAATATAAGTAATAAAAATTTAAAAAAAAACATTTTGAGACCAACATTTCAGATGTCATTGTACATTTAAAATTCAGATTCCTATATAAATTCGTTTCGAATTTCGATAATTAGCGGCCATCATGATTCATATATATATAATAATAAATATTTCATTTTTGTAATGCATCGTTCTATTTAAAATTTTTTTATATATTTTAATAATAATATAAATAATACTGACTTACCGAGATCGCGGAGATACTGGTCTGCCGATTTCAAACGTACGTAAAAGTCATAATCTGAAACAAACAAAAATATAACAATTATTTCACGGCTAAAAGTCCATATACGATAAGCATAAGTTATATATAATATTAAAATATATGGTACATTAAATTAAATATTGATATCGAATCAAATGAAAACGTTAAATATTTAAACTATAGGTATATATTATGTATAAGGGTAAAATTATATTTATACAATTGGCGCGAACATTATTATAATTTATAATAATATATCCTCGGGCGATTTGGAGGCGTTTTGATCGATCGTCGACTTGTATATATTATTACATTTGCCAGTAGGCGTATAAATACACGTCAGTGAATTAAAAACCCATTCCATTATATAATAATGAATAAAAATTATTTGAGATAATTGTTTTTTGTTCATTATAATGTTAAGCGCATTTACGAGAAATTGAAAATATTTTGGACCGTAATTTTTCGATTTTCACCCGGCTATATATACTATAATATATTCATTTTTCTACAAAGATTTTGGTATTTTGAAACAAAAGTAAATGATAAAAACATGACCTATCTATCCGTATTTACATATTATTATAGTTGTTATTCGATATGTGCAAAATCGACATTTTTAATTTGAAGTTTTTTAAATAAATATAAAAATACGTGATCTATAAATGCAATAGAAATAGTAATAGAAATGAAAAATTGGATTTTTAACAACTTACTCATAAAACGTTTTTAATTGCACATATATAGAAAACGGCTACGTAGATACGGATAAAAAGGATAATGGTTTTATATAATTTATTTTTGTTTCAACGTTTTACAATATTTTCGATTTGACAAAAATTAGAATAATGACAAAGTAATTTTTTCAATACAATTTTATAAATATATGTAAAAAAACACGGTACAAAATGATAATTACATAGGACCACTTATAAAACGTATTCAAACAATTTTCATATAGCCTTTAAATTGCCTGTATTGGACTCCTTAAAATCAAACCGTACAGTTTATGACAGACGTAATCAGTTCGGTTGTTAGATTTGTCCGACAGATGTCGTCACGTGTTCGACCCGTTGCCACGTGGTTGGGTAACGCATTTGTCCGTACCGATCGTTTAGTAGGTACCTATTATTATTTTTTTGATAAAAAAATCCGAAAATATTATTTTTTAAGAAAAAAAAAAAAACGATAAACGATAATAATTAATGACATTGGGACCTATGTAGGTACGCTAATTATCATAAGTAGTAAATTGGAATGCTTAATTAAACTATATTCAACATACGGACCCCATGTAAATTTAAATTTAAAAGGTATTTTAATTAGCGTTCGTGCATAATATATTACCCATTAATATTCAACTATTATTTCCATGATTAACTTTAAAGTCACATTTACTTATGTCCGTTATACTTATCTATTTTTTAGATCTAAATGCAACACCAACTATTTAGAGAACCAGCCTATAATTAGGTTGATGCAATGATGCATATGGCAAATAGTGATGCATCATATTTTTAGTACCTATAGGTATTTATTATTTATCATAGTATTATTTTTATGAAATCATGTATTCGCAGTTATATTTAATGTAATATGTAATAGAAATTAGTTTGAAATTCCTAGTGCTTTTGAAGACTATTCGAAAAGTCGTCGGATTGTAGCAGATTGTATATTGGTTATACCAATGACATTAATAACTGCAATTGCAACAGTATAAATAATTATTTGGTTTTTACGTCGTCGTTATATATATAATATATATATATATACCTGTATATATATATATATATATTGACACGTGAAAAATAATTTTACGTGATTTTTGAGAAGAGATAAAAATAAAAAAAATACCGTAAAATAATTTGTGAATTTCCGACGAGCAATATGAAGACAAACTTGTTTTTTGTAAAATAATAGATATACCTAACACTATATTTGGAAAAAATCCAAGAATAATAATTATAAATGATAATATTAAAATAACGCTTAGGTAAACTAACCTGTAAAAAATATATAATATATATTTAAGTATTATAGGTTAAGTATACGTACTTTGCAGTTTGCGCATATTATAAGGCAAGGGTAAGTTTTGCTTTTTCGTCAAACTATTGTATAATGTCAAGAGGATTTTTACGTCATGTACGTGCGCAGGACGTTTTATAGTATTTTTCAATAATCAAAAAATGTTCATCTTAGTGGATATAGGTATGTTTATTGTTGTTTTTAAAAAGTATCTCGTGTATATAATATACCACTTTTTAATTAGGTAGAATAATATTATATATAAAATATAACAAGGTAGCTATTTTATAGGAACGTTTTATCACAATGCGGGATCAGCTATATGTAGAACCGCAATAAGGATAAATGTTTTTTCATTCCTAATTTTTTTATTTGCTATATTTCGAGATTTAGAATGAATACCACCAATCTGTACATTGGATATTGTGTTGAATTATAGATAATCGAAAAGTTTTACAGATCGACGTAAAAATTCATTATATTAAAATATATAGGAAATATATACTATCCCAAACAATAATATAAGAAAATACCGAGTACCTATACATATTAGGTATTATGAAATGTAATATAGTTTTCATTGGTTTAACGAAAAATGTTATGTAATCAGGTTGCAGAGTTAAATCGGGATTGGGACGACAATATATATTATACATTAGGTTAGGAATTAAGTAAAGATTTAAGAGGTTTTTTTCGTATCAACGATGACGATATATTATAATATATAATATTATACAAATATATACGACATTCGATTGCAGTATATTTGTATTATAGTACTGGTACATATTATTATATAGCAGGTACTTATTCCAATGCATTTTATTAACATAATTCGATTGATATATATATAGATAAGTGCGTTATTGGTTTTCAATTAATTTGCATAATATAAAAATATAGTAATCAATTATATCGACTCTAATCGCCAAAAGATTATGCGTGATCGATAAATATATATATATATATTGTTATATTCCATAACTAAATTGATTACTGATTAGGGGGTTATATATTATATTATAACGACAGCAACGATAACAAAAACCAGATCCGGCTGAAGGGTCCTTAAAATACGATAGCATTTGAACGCGCAAGAATATGTAAAACATAATATTATACAATAGATACGATTTTTAAATGTGTTTTATTTAATTGACACAATTATAACGTAATACACGCCGATTGTTACAAAACTGTTTTAACTAAAATTATTGTTTTTAAAACTCTTTGCATATTATTTGTAACAGCTATTAATTATTGTCTTTTCAAAATTGTTTAATTTTTTTGTATAGATCATCTGTTGATATTTATACTTTATATCCGAAGAATTAGTCGATCTTAGATTCTGAGTGGTTTTATGTAATGATGTTAATTTTAATTTATTAATACGTTTTTTTTCCTACTAACACATTGTTGTCTATAGAAGACATAGTTTGATTTATACCTATATATGTGCAGCAAATTTCATCAGGAAGGTACACTTTCCAGAAGTTATTTTTCGATATTTTTACTTATCGATAAGAGCAATTTTTTTGTACCCTAGCTAAAATGACGTTGAACGGTAAAAACAAGGTTTCGTCAAAATCGATTATGATTTCTTCATAATTTCGAAATAAAATATTACTAGAATCTAAAATTTTCACTGAACATGTAACTATTAGTAACTACTTTATAGATGGAACAACATTTTCGGTTTTTTCTAATTTTGGATTATTTATAATAATTAAAATGGATTTTCCGATTTTAACGACCTTAAAAGGGTAATTTTAGGTCTTAAGACCTGAATATTTAATATACGGTTAAGAGGATGCTATACATGCGTTTTGAACGGTAGGTATCTATTAAAACACGTTCTCTCTTTCTAAGTACAACTTCTCTCCTATAGTTATCTTAGTTATCCTAGTGGCATAGATATATGACTAATTTTAGATTACTTTTAAAATATATTTGAACATTTTCTAATTGTTAAATTTTCATTATTCAAAAATCTTCTTAAAAATTGCCTATACAGAACCCCTTAAAAATATGGATGGTACTTTTAAACTTACGTTACTCCAATCATATTCTTGAAAAATCTCGAAAATCGTTAGTCACAATTTTTTTAATATCCTCTCTGAAGTTTTCAATGATATTTATAATTTTGATTATGGTTATTTCTTCATAATTCTGAAAAAATGGATTTAAAATCTTGACATCTTCATAAAGTATGTATTTTAATGAAACATTTTTTAACAATATAATATTACACCAAAGATTCGTTCAGAATCATTTTTTTGAAATAATTGTTCATTGCTTTAATATTTAATATATCCACCATTTGCTGCAGCTTTATTAGTATCCTACCAGTTGAGCAAACTACCTACTTGCCAGGTTTTTCTAATTTTATTGGGATAATTATTAATAAAATAAATGTCATTTATTTTAAAAAAAAAGTCTGCACATAAAATGTGCAGGTTGGGTCAAACTTATATTATAGACAAGCATTATAAGAAAGATATTTACATACAACTTTTATACTATATATATATATAAATATATATATATATTATTATAATATAATATAATATAATATAATATAATATAATATAATATATATAATATAACATATTATAATATTATCAAGATGTTAGAAAATAATATAATGTCTTAAAACTAACTTCAGGACGATTGTGAAAAATTAATTGTAAATAGTTTAATTAGTATCTACAATAAAAATTTTAACTAGTTAAGTTAGTTGGTTAATGAAAAAATTAACTATTTGAGTTAAAAAGTAAAAAAAATAGATTAATTTTTAACTAAATTAATAATATGCCCAATGCTCATTTTTGTTATTTATAATAATTTAATTAATTATTTATTTATTTGAACGTCGACGATGATGAAAACGTAAATGTATTACATATTTCACTATATTATCAAAGAGCTTTAAATCCGAATTCGGGTATTATTTGATTTTTAGATTATGACCACAGCGAGGAATCTGTTGGATTTATATTGATGTTTATTTTTTTTCAGTAATCAACTTTTTGACCAAAAGAAGTGGAGTAGAAGTTTTGAAGTAAAGAACATTTTTCATAGAAAAGGACGCTACACACCCGATTTTTAAGGGGTTTTGTATAGGCAACTTTTATGACATTTTAAGAAAAATGAAAATGAAATCAATTAAAAATATTTTAATATATTTTAAAAGTAATTTCGATATATATTTAAAAAAAAACATTCTTATGCAATTCAAATGCGCCGTGTAACTTTTAAAAAACGTAAAAAAAAATTTGGCTACCATTTGAAAAGTGAGAAATTAAACTACGTTTTGTCGGAAGCCGATTTTTAAAAATCTTATTAACAAATTAAAAATAAAGCCTATAAAAAGGTGTATTTTGTAAATATTAAATTGTAAAAAATATAAAAATAAAACATCATTTTTAAAATCTAATTCCAACAAAAATTTTTTTATCTTTTAAATGGTGTATAATTTATGTTTCAATGTTTATTATAGACTTAGTAGTATTTGAATTAAGAAAGTACTATTTCACTACTAAAATTTGTTAGTTTAGCGTCCTCTTAAGGGGATTGGAAGCGGCGATTGTTTGTCTCTCTCTATCATATCACACATGTAATATACGTAGTAATAATTTAGACATTACTGTTACCAACATACTGATGGATCTAGTGAGGCGATAAGGATTATAAAAATTGATCTGAATTTATCTAATGTTTACCATAGATCGACTTTTCCAATTTTTTATTTTTATAATTTTAATAATTCAAATAATTGCCTATACACAACCCCTTAATAAATTACCATTTCCAGTTTCCGTAAAGAAAAACTAACTTAAATAACGGAAATATTTTATAAATTTAAGGAAATAATAAAATAACAAATACAATATTGTCATGGTTAACTATTTTCTTATAATTTTTTAAACGATTACACTGAAGTTCCGGTCAAAATAGTTGTTTTAAGGGGATTGGTAGCGATGTATTATTTCATTGATTTAGACCTAAAAGCCTGACAAAATTAAGGCTACTTAGAATTTTCCGATTTGAAATCTGAAAATATATTCAGATTCTGCACGTTCTTTACTAGAGAATGTAGGAAACAGAGTTTTTAAATTTTTGCTAAAAACTTGTAAAAGAGGGGGATATATTTTTGGTAATTTACTAATTTGCATACCTTTGTCATATAAAAAAAAACATGATAATATGAAAAAATCATTTCCTACATTCTTTAGAAAAGAATCTACAGAATCTAAATATATTTAATACGTACACATTAGTTATTACTACCAGTATCCTTATATTCCTATTTGATGAACGAAGGATTTCACCTCTAATGACACCCGACGCACGAGCGAAATGCACTTAATAATAAATAATATTGAGCATTAAAAACCAATATTTATAAAATATTTAGTATATTTAAAATTGTAATTGTAATCGTAGCCTATTGGATTTCAAGAAAATACGCGGAGTATCGTTTTTGGTTAAAATGTATGCTTCAATCTTTTAAAGTACTCCTTTTAGGTTTCTAAACATACATTTAGGCGGCTTATATCCCCGTTGTGTCTGTCGTTTGTCCGTATAGTCATTATACTCTATATATAGTTATATACATATATAATATTATATTATACGCGTCCGCCTTTAAAATTATTCGTTGCCGTGGTTACCAAAATTTATATTTACAATTTGTATTAATTTTGTTAGTTTTAAGTGCAGCCTATACATAATTATATAGTAGTATGTTAAGAAAATTATTGTTGATGGAATAATAAATTTTAGGTACCTAAAGTTTATTGTTTAAAACATGTTTGGAATGTAGTACGCACCAGAGTAGTCTTTCCGAACTTGTTATTATACCTATACTCTGGTTTTAAAATACTTTATTCTCGTACCTTATAATCTTATTACTGCTTTTTGTTGGTTCTAACACAGATTACTTGAAGACATATAGATCACTCGCGATGTAAACGAAACAGAATACGTCATTAGACTCCGCATAAATCAGTGTTCCGCACGATAACACGATATATGTACCACAAATATAAACTTTGTTCCCGTGAAACAACCTGAAACCTGTGCGGTTTTACAATAATATTGTATCACATCAGCACAATAATTTATATAGTCGTATATATTATCATATACTGATAACTGTGGAGTCTATCAGAAGAGCCTGCGTATTCGTCGTTCTATTATTCTTGGGCCCAATGATTCATCTATGTTTTCTACAGATAATCTGTAGACTGTAGTTGTAACTATTGTAACTATTATCTATATTAGATATAGGTACCTAATATATATAATATATATGTTATATGTACATAAATCAATTCGTTATCTATAAAATATTAAATTATTATTTGAATACTTGAAAATTCAAGAACCGAATATGAACAAGACCATCGTTTTTTATGTTTTTTTGGCCATCCTAATTTGAATTTTAAAATACGTATAGGTGCATAATATTATACATTTCGCACGTTCGAAAATCGGTTTGTACGGTACACGCCGCACGTCCTCTGACGCAGTGACAATAATAACAGCTGTTATTTTCGCGGTGTATAATATAATATAAATGCGCTCTACGAACGGTGTGTGTGTGTGTATGTGGGGGGGGGGGAGAAATTAGGAATAAGAGTAGGAATTTTAGAGCAAAAACATCAAAACAAAAAAATCAGTGATGGGCACTATCGAATAGTATTCGATAGTCGTCATAGACTATCGAATAGTCTATTCGAATAGTTTTACATGATCGAATGCCGATTTTTCGACAAAAACTATCGAATAGTTCGGTAAACTATCGAATAGTTTGATACCAATTATAATACCGA
>JAIPRL010007897.1:0-21902 GCA_025469235.1 Pemphigus obesinymphae | reverse complement strand
ACTGACCTCTTCTCTCCAATCGTTGCTGGTTTGCGGCCGTTGTCATTGTTAACCCCGACACCAACTAGTGTCGGGTTGTCTTTAGTACGGGACTATCCGTCCGTAGACGGATTGCCCCGTTACAATATTCATATTTCATACTTAAACTAGTTTTATTAAGTTTAAATACATATTTTTAAAAAATTTGAATTTTTTACAGTGGATCATTTATTTCTGATTGTTATCAAATTTCTTAATGTTAATTCACGTTTTATTTACTTTAAAGTTTATTATCTTATATAAGTTTTTTAAACATTTTATTATTATTTTATATAATATGTTCTTAAATGATGACTGATAGACATTTATTGTAACATACAAATTATAATTTGAATAAGTTTGCAAATTTATTGACAACTGTGTTTTAATTTGAATAAGTACTTTTAAATTATAATTTGTATGTTACAATAAATGTCTATCAGTCATCATTTAAGAACGTATTACATAAAATAATAATAAAATGTTTAAAAAAACTTATAAAAGATAATAAACTTTAAAGTAAATAAAACGTGAATTACCATTAAGAAATTTGATAACAATCAGAAATAAATGACACTGTGAAAAATAATTAATGATAACATAGTTTTATTAGATTGTAACAAACTTATAAAATAAGTAACAAAAAAAGATTATCTTACAAAAGATTGCGTGTTTTATCTCCAAGAAATCGTAGTTTATTTGTATTTTATTCTTTACGGAAATTGGGAAAACAAGCTATTTCCTTAGTCAAATATAAATATGTATTACTTTTGCCGTCATGTGTTTTATGTATTCTCTTATTCAGAATGTGATTCCATATTTCTGATTTTTCGCTCGCTATATTTCAAAAATGTGTTTTGTTAAAAAAATGTATTTTCCTTTCATTTCTCTTTATCCAAATGATATATAATATACATCTATAGAATAACTAAATATGGGTATATATTATATACTAAATAAATATATATATAAATATTATTATACATGTATGTAATATACACATTTCACCTATACTAAATATAATGAAATGGATTTTTTTCATCTCTCATAAAGACATTTCTGTAAAATTTCCGAATTTTACAGTGAAAACTACTCTACATCTATACTATCATAATATGGATAAATGACACTATAACCACTATTTTATGTTTCGAAAAAGTAAAAAAATGTATATAAATCTTGTTTTTTTTCTCTCTCTCTTTCTTAATTGTTTTATTCCCAAATAGAATTTTCCAATGATAATCATTGTATGAACATTGAAATTGAATTTGAATTCAAATATTTAAATTTTAATGGTTATTAAATAATGAGTAAATATTTCAGTTTTTATATTTAAAACGAAAATATATTTAATAAACATTTATTTACAAAAATTTATTAAATATCCTAGTAAATATATTTATTTAATACTCTTAAATGTTTAACTATTATTTTTTCTGAAGTGAAAACTATAAAATTGAATTGCAAATTATTATTCAATGTTAAATAAATATGAAAAATTAACATAAATAAAATACCTATTATAATATTAATAGTTATAAAATATAATTTTATTAAATTAATATGTTTATATATTATTTAATATGTTATTATTATTATATATATTTATTATAATTATTCGAGTAAATGAACAGCTTAATAAGATAATAATATAACAATAATTATAAATAAAAATGCATTTTTAGAACTCAAATAAACGGACGGTGTTATTTTTGCCTTCAAAATTTCAACTTTCTACTACGAGTAGTTTGGACAGTCATTTAGAACTTGGATAACATTTATATATGTAAATATCTACCTATATAATATTAAACATACGTACATTGTTACAAATACCCGATAGTTAATTGACACTTGCATCGATGGGTAGTAGCTATTGGTTGCTAATGCGTCTGTCTTCGATACTTATGTAGGCAAGTCGAATCCAAGGCTGGAAAAATAAATGTAATTGTTGCAAAATGTACAGCGTGTGCTATCCGCCGACGGATGGATTCAATTCATAAAAATATAAAAATGATAGATTGCAGTGTTTTTTTTTTGCTCTTTTTTTAATGTTCAATACATTTCGATTTTTAATATCGCACGAATAAACGATTTTGGTTTAAAATATATTATTGGGATATTTGTCGAACATTTAAAAATGTATGTGAAATAAAAAAACAAATGTTTAATAAAAATTAGATTTAAAATTGGAATATTTCGTAAATATTTAATAATAAATATATATTTGCCGTGTGAAATCGTATAAAAATGAAACTATAACCACCCTACCCTGTATTTTCTATATAAACAAATTCCCGAATCGTACGAAAATGGCATGGAATATTGCGCAATTCACGCGGACAGAAAATGTAGTACAAAAAAATCAGTTTGCTATTAACGTAGCTACACACACACACACACACATATATACCTGTATATATATATATATACGTGTCTGTAATGTAGCCTTATATAAATTGAATGGAAATAATTGAACGGGCAAATGGAGTGAGGGGGGAAAAAAGGAGGAAAATGTTAGTTTTTACTAATAAGACTGCAAAACGAATGTGACGTATGCACCTAATTTATATTGAAAGCACGCACGTACGTATATACATGGTATATATATATATATGTACATGGTATATATATATACATGGTATATATATATATGCTCGTGTAAACAGGGTTCGAGCTATAACCGAGCGGACGTGGCGGGCAGAGTGATTGGTACGGGGCTCGACGACGAGCTCGGGGATAGTAGTGTTTCGTAATTAAATTTCCTTCTTTTCCCGTCGCCCCGGCCCGTTAATATATCAGCGTCTGGTTCGCGAGGTAATATGCAGCGCGGCGACCCCACACTCGAGACAAATAGTACGGTGTAATCCGATGCCAATACATAGTATATACACATCCATCGAGTCCAATAATGTTTACTCTTGAAATTTGATAACGTTCGTCGGCAATAAAAAACCCTACTGTCCCGTTCCAAAAAAAAAAAAAAACCTCGAAAAATACATACTTATATATATATATATATTATACAACCCGTTCTCGGGTTAAAATGACGACATTTTAATTGGGCAATAATTCTTATCGGCCTCCTCAAACACGCGGTGCGTATCGTTTATCTCTATACTTTTCCCTATATTCGGAGAGGTGAAATGAACGATTTCTTTAGACTATAACAATTAGTGAAACTCTGGATTGGATATAGCTTCCTTGGCGGCGCGGGGACAAGCCGTAGAGAAAAGATTAAACTATAAGACACCAGGCAATACAAAAATATTGATAATTATTATCCCTTTGAATACGTTGTTACATTATAATTATTATTATTTTCTATATATTGATTATTTTATTTTTTTTTTACTCCTTGTTACAACTTTTTATACACATTATGTGTCGAAATGTGCCATACGATAAATAAATAAATAACTTCACTATATATTATTATCGTTATTGTTATTATTTATATTGTGCTTTTTTTTTTTTTTTTTTGCATTTCATTTTTGCGCGGAGAGGGAACGTTGGCCTAAGTGCTTGGTGTAGAGCTATACACGCGCGAATGTATACGCTGAAACTTTCGGCGAAAAGAAAATCCATTGAAAACTGTTTACCATTAAATTCATTAGCGTCAGTCGTATGTTGCGTACGCGTGTTAGTGTTTTCGAATAAATTATTATTATCATTATTTGTGTCGTTAATTCGATAACACAATATTCTTAACGATTGCCCCCGTGCACTACGCATACTAATAGAGACATACCTACTTACTTATAGTGGAGATTTGGTGGCTTTTATATTTTACGTAGTTCTTTGAAGAACATTAAATTATCTACATATTTGTCGAGCGCATAGTATAATAATATTAGCATAGAACAATATATTATAATACATGGAAATTTTATGACGGTAATAGTGTAATATCGAAAATCGAACATTAAAAAATGATTATAAATAACAAATAAAAAAAAATAAAAAATAAAAAATCGATAATATTTATACTTTATTATTATATTTTTTGTATTATATGGTATATTGGTACAAACGTTCATATATTATATGGTATACCGACAAAAGTGCAAACGTGAAAGAACGAAAGAAAAATTGTGAAAAGAAAGTAGCACAAATAGCAATTTCAGGGAAAATATTATCATAAATATTGTATATCTTAGATAATACCTATGTTTTTTCGAAATATTTTTTTTAAATATGAAATTAAAATACTTTCATAAATAGGTAATTTTACCGTGTATTAGTTGTGCTATTTATAATCTCTCATTTAGTTGACACTAAATTTGCATCATCAAAACGTTGCATTCCAAAGTAACATTGCTGCATACATATGTCTATTGTATGCAACCGTTTTTCTTTAAACGTTTTTTTATAATTTTACCAATATATATATTCCATAAGTTATACATTTGGTGAAATAATATATGTAATTATATGATTTCCAAGTTTGAAATTTTATTTAAAAATATCTTATTTCCACATTAACCAGGAACGAACATAACGACGGGTAATTACAAAATATTTTTATTCTATCGTTGACCATCGCCACGGTATGTGGTTTATTATGATAGATGTGAGACCCGCTTTCCGTCGATCATGGTGGTGCATAGCCGATGCCGGATGAAAACAAAATATATAGTTTTTTTTTTTTTTTTTACCGATTTAATGTGATACCTTATTAAGATGGCTATTAAGTTTGACAGATATCTTAATGTAATAATCATATTATTATGTCAGAAATACTCTAATTTTACACTAAAGTCGTTATTAGTGTTTTTATTTTTATATTAACTATAAACTTTCAATAAAATGCTTTTGTGTTATTTAATTTGAATAATATTAGTCATTTCCTTTCCTACCTTCGATTATATTATTTTTAAGAATGAATATTTCTTACACATATACTATTATATAAAAGATACTAACTATAGTTGCATTAGAATTTTTTGTAGTTTTTTTGATATAAGGCATAGAAAAATGGTTCGAAAAATTACTAGTATAAAGAAAATGTATTTTCCTTACGTGGTTGAAATTCAGGAAATAATGATTCTATAAGAATAAAATTGTCACAAATTCCTTGGTTCGATATGGACGTGATGTACTACATTTCGACTTGACTACCATTTTAATATGTTATATTTTATACATTAAGGTGGACAATATTTCCAATTTTCATGTAAAATATTCATCTAACAATACAATGTTGAAATTTTGGCGTATCTACCTATATAATAATATTATATTATTAATATTTCGACTCAATTTCAAAAATCTTTGTAATAAGGTATTGATTGATTTTTAGAAAAACTTTTTCGAGTGAAATTTATATAACTATCATTGGCACATAATTCATCAGTATTGAATCTTGTATTATCTGTATAATATATTATGATTTTAAAATGAATAATTAATTTATTAAAAGTACTAGGGAAATGATGATAGATAATTACAGGAAATAATAATAAAACCATATAAATATAGTCATCAAGGTATATATCGTAAAAAGGATGCCAGACCTAGAAACATAGTTTTTAAATACATAATTTTATACTTCAAGTATTATATTGGCTAGAATAATCATATTTTTATTATTTATTTTATTTTACGATTTTTATACCGATACAAATCTGATAATAATAACTAATTTTGACAGAGACATTTTATTTTAGGGTAAATATTATATTTCAAACTGTATGACTTTGACATTTTTAAGAATCAATCTTTACAAATGTAAACAGACTTGAAATTTAAAAAATTAAAAAATTCCCTCCAAAAGTTAGAAATATATCTCTTTTTTAATTGGTATCAATAATAATGATCTACCACTATTTTCAAAGCCATAAAACTTGAAGTCCGAAAGTATGTATAATATATTTTTTTAACATAATATATTGCATAACACATTATAATAAAAAGTAAAATTAAAACGATAATATTTTTGAGCTACTTTAAAAATGTAGGTATTTAAAATGTTGAACTTTTATTTTTTTAAAAGTTTCATAAATATTGCCCATTTAAAACCTCATAAACACAGAGGTGTGATATCATTTTGTGAAAAAACAAAAATATAAATCCACCTAAACAATACACGTTATTTTTAAAAGGTATTAATTAGTTGTATAGTCAAGGTTGTAGATTGATATAGAAAAATAATATAGATTACGTAAAAAAAGATGAGTTTTTTTAAAATTATTAGAGTTCAGAAAAATCGGAGAATAGTAACTTATTAAGAAAAGCCGGAAAATATAATTCAACTAATAGAAACTTGTTACGAAATTCCAAATAGGTTTGATCTCTTTTGTTAGCTAGCGAGGACAATTTTTGAAGTAAAAGTGCATGGGAATAACTATTGGATATGCGATAAATTTTCAATAAATTCACAGAAAATTACAAACACTTATGCTATAATTACTCTATAAGTCATAATATTATTACACTTAATAGTTTATGGATACTACACTGTAGACTTTCATAAATTGGTTTCTATTAGACAAGTATGAACCAAACCAAGGTTATAACGGCTCGCCAAAGCCTGAATTCACCAAAACATTTTGTAGGACATTGTAATTCGCCCAGTTAAAAGTTCTGAACAATCAAAGTTGAGCATATAACTTAAAAAAACACAACCCCTACGTATTTAGTGTAAACCATATTACATGTCAATGTCTAACGTCCCGGACAAAAATTATAATTTTCTTTAGATACAAAGTCATTTTGATTTCAATGTAATTTAGATGCCTACTAAAAATAAATAATCTTAGTAGACATTAACGATTTGTCGCAATACCTTGTTAATGATCATGTGAAAATTTACATATTTTACGTATTTCGCATCTTGCTGTACGAGATTATCATTTTAATTATTAACAAAACAAAGTGAACACCATATCTGCACGTGATAACATTCCGTCGGAAGTAGAGATTAAGTATATAATATGTATAGCCGATGTGTGAATTAAGTGTCATCCAACTCGACTCGTTTCAGTCCGAAATTATTTACATACTTTACCCTAAAAATGTGTAATATATTAATGACGCACTAGATGTACTGTTCAGCTGAGCCTTTTTCTCTCTTTATTTTACCATTTATCCCTCTGTAGCTTATTGAGCACATACAGTATATTATTACTGACCTCCTTCAATGGGATTACGTTTCAAATATATACAATAAAACGATTGACAAAAGATTTACCAAACTACCTGTTTACAAATAATAAATTAAAAGCCATTCGTTTAACGATGAGATGTTTTAGTTTTTTATTTAAATATGACGTATTATTTATATTATATCAGGAATTAAAATATATTATATATTTTTTCATGATACACAGACAAAAAAACAGAATTATTATTTTATTATTTATATACATGTACTTGTACATACAAAACAAATTTATCACGTCGAGTTGATTATCTAACGACGGCATGAAAATAGGTCAAAAAATTGATGAAAACACTTTACTCGTCAGACAGGATAGGTACTGGCGATGGATGTATTGAATTTTAAATTATTGATAAATAATTCTTTCATAAAACCATTCTGAACGGCATACACTTCGAAAAAATCATGTAGTCATTAAATACATACTCGTTAGCAATGTAAAGTACATAGAACTATTTTAAAATAATGAGGAAATACTCATATAAACCCGTGATCTTCCACACATTTTTCTCTAGTTATTTATGCGTTATAAAAATACTGGAAAAATTACTTTTCTAAAATCAAAATATTAATTGAGATATAGTTATTAAAATATTTAATTGTATTTAATTGTAAATATAAAAATTCCTCAATCTGAATGATTGTTAAAAATATATTTTCAGAAATAAAAATCAATAGTAAAAACCAAGAGATTTTTCACTTTACTTAGATTCTAAAATACTAAATATTAATCACATATTTTACTCGGATTTTAATATTGTTCTAATGTATATTGAAACATAACAGAGTATTTATTATATTTAACAGTATGCCTTTTAATTTAATTTAAAGTTATATTAATACATTGTTATATTTATATCAAAATAACAGTTATCAAATACATAATTTTCCAAATTAAAATAGTTTTCGGAACATTTTTATAGATGAATTATCAAATATAAAAAAATTTTAATTAGATATGTATATTGTACGAGTAACTAAATAATACCCCCTGACCCCTTAAACTTTATACCATAACTAATCACTTTATGATTATATATAATAAACTGACAATTTAGAATAATCGAAATTCATGCGTCTTAATGTTCAGAAATAATTAAGTCCAAATATAGGTTGCCTTTTGTATATATATATATACCCATATATGTACTATTTATTTGTTGTAATTTTAAATAGAAAAAAAAACATAGAACTGAAGTGAATGGTTATATGGCTAGGTTAGGTTATATTAAGATATGTGATCTTATATGAAACAACTTGAAAACTTACATGATTACCATTCAGATATATTTCATAATAATTGTCTTATTAATTATATGCAAATAATATACAAAATCATTAATTGTTGTTTACAATATTAAACATTTAAAGTAGCGGCTCGTGGGTAAAATATTTGGTGATGCACAATCAAAAATACTACGGATTAATAACAAATATATTAACGGTATTATATTATGTTATTTTCTCTAAAATGTCGGTAAAATAGGTAGGTACTGTAATAATGAACGTGACTTCATTTATTTTATTAAGAACATACCTACATTCATATAAAACATAATTCAATTTACCTTATGCCTATATGACCTAGATAAGTGATATTCTGATATCATCGGAAAATGGTAGATAGTAACTGCACAAAACGAAAAACGACGTTACGACATACGACCACAGATTATTATAGTTGGATGTACATAGTTGGTGGTTAAAATACTAGTTTTGTGCGTCATGATATATAATTTACACGATGTATTCTTCGCCGGAGAAGGAATAAAATAAAATTGCGCGTGTGTAAATGGCTCATCATGCATGCATATTTCAAGTGTGCGCAACGAACAGAAATTCGGTAGCCTCGTGACACTGTGGCAGTGATGGAATACCAAATGGCAACCAACAATATAGCAGTGCGGTTCCTGATAACAATAATAATCATATAGGCAAGACAATTACTAAAACAGCGATAAATAAATAATAATTTTATATATAAAAACACGCTAATTTATCGAAATTTTAGGCGGTGTACGTGTCCCTGTGCTCCTTAACATATGCCCCAACTATACATATATTAACCGTTTAATATTTTTTATAATAATTTAATACCGTTTTAAATTCTGTGCTAAATGAGAAATGTAATCGGTTTACAGCGATGTGTTTCATTAATAATATTATTATGTTTGTATATATATTTTCGTGCAAGATTTTTAAAAGAAAGAGTAATATTTTGATAGAAATAAAACTTAAAAATTTACTAGTTGGTATTAATTGGATTATTTTTCAACTCCAGATTTATATTTAGTTTTCTTAAGCCGTCATTACATGCACGGGTTAAATAATAACGCCAGCTTATTTTTAATTATACGTTTAAGTGTGTTATAATGAAAATATATGAATGTACATTTCTATAACCTCGAATAATGAACTTATCAATATAATTTAATCGGTTTCGAGATATCTTGGTTTTCTGTTTACTTGCTAGAATGTCCTAAAGTGATAGGCGTTAGTGTTTAGAAATAATTTACACTGTACTCGTAATTTTTTCTTATTTTAGTTTTTTCGTTTTTTCGATTTTAAATAGACAATCGCAAAAGACAACGTATAGAATATCTTTTCGATGTGTTCAGTGATTAATATTGATGTAAATATTCAATTCAAATTTGGAAGAGAAAGATATGCTATGCACCTCCAAAGAATAAAAAAATATTTTGATGTATAAGAAACAATACAAAATTCAAGAGCAAAGGCACAAAGTTCTTTTTGTGAAAGAACTTGAGATCGAAAAACAATAATATAGGTTTGCACTACATGTGTTAAAAATATGCCGGAAACATATCATCCAAGTATATTCAGATTGCTATGCTACTATGATTTAAAATATAATGTGTAATTTTAAATAATTCAATAGGTAATTAATATAAATAATTTAAAATATTGTTTATTTACTATTTCCATGTTTAAAGTAACAAAAATTATTGTAAAAGTAATATAAATTAATTTCATCACATACTGAATAAATATAAGAAACAACACTTGGAAAAAAAATACCATGTGCGAGTAAAGAGGTGACAATGGAAACAGTGTGAGTATCGACAGGTTATGCTTAAAAGAAAATTACTTTTTATAACGGGAAATGTTTATCAATCAAACATTTTTATTGTTAGAGATTTGAAATGTATATCAAATATTTATTGTAGTAGTAAATTTATGTTTTAAATTATTAACCACTTTTCAGTAATTTATGAAAACAATTTCAAATTTGTTTTCAATTGTGTAATGTTGTAAAACTTTTTGGATAGAAGTAATTGAATAGAAGTTTTCTGTAATGCTCTTTCTGATAATAAATTTTATAGAATATTTTAATTTTAACAAATATAATACCTTTAATATAACGATTTATATTTATTATAAATGTTAATAAATTACTTAAATAAAAAAATATAAATATAATGTAGAGAAACATTTCCTTGAATTATTTTTTGTTAAAAATTGGTGTTGTCAATTTTACTGATAAATTGTGCTTTTCAGTAGATTTTGTTGCTATTTTCCGAAAAACAACTATAATAATACATAAAAAATCACCGTAATATACGTATACACTACCAATTCAATAATACACAATTTATTTACTTTAAAAGTTAATAATCACGAAATTAAATATTTGCTATGTAATGTTTGTTTACAGTTGTAATCTTTGTTGGTTAAGTTGAAAATGAAATTATAGTATTAAGGTTGATAATTTTGAATGATTCATATTTTATACTACACTACATTATTTTTACAATATTAATTGAAAATTGGATATAAAAAAAAAAAGTTTATTCAATTTCAACAGCTTCATATATTTCAGTAAATAATATATGTAATATATATATATCATTTATTTAAAGTTTTATAAATAATTGATTTATGTTTAAAAATATAATATTGTATTTAATATGTATTATGGTGCAATAATGTTTATTTAGTATTAATTGGCCACAAGCAAATGAAACCATTTATGATACTTTTATGCATAAAATACTATACAAATGTGAATATTATAATGTTTCAGTTCAATTAAATTCAAATTTTAAATTAAACCGTTTTTATTTAATAATTGTATTTGGTATTTAGTATCTATTTTAGACTATTTAGTTTATTTCACTAGAAATTAAAATCGATTTTCTAAACTTTTGATAACATTTGTATTAATGCTTTTATTTTCGAAAAATTATCAATTTCAACAAAACATGTATTATTGTATGCACACGACATTATAATAATACACTAAATCTCAAAATATAGTCTATAAACATATTATTGTTTAGATATTTAAATATTTTACTGGCTAATTTTTATATCAGTATTAAGTTGATAAGCTATAAGTGCTACAGTTTTATATAATTTCATGTTAATTATGATTTTGTTTTATATTAACTATTTTTATAATCGATAATTATCGATATATAAAACATTGGCACAAAAAAATAATCCAATAAAAATCAAAAGTTCTCTTCATTGAGATTATAGTCTAGAGAAAAGTAAAAGCCGATAATATACCATAATTGCTAGGTATATTATCAGGACCTACAAATTTACATACTGAACTCCAAATTTTAAATAAAAGCTTATAGCTATCTATTAATTTTAATACATTTAAATTGATACAGAGAAATAGGTTTAAATTGAAAATTTTAATTAAAATGTATTATAGAAATTATTAAAATAATAATTTTGAAAAGGTGTAAAGTTTATACATTTGCAAACAATATACTATAAATTTCTTCAGATATTATCTTTACAGTGCTATATGTTGAACTCTATCATCTAACTAATTCATTCAATGTTTTTGTTCATCAATATTTATTTTTAATTCATACTGAAGCATATGATATATTATAATACTATAATACTACATAATACGTAAATATTATTTCAATAAATATTTTACTATTTTTATATACCTACCTAATCGTTTTATTTATATAATTTTACCTGTATATATATAATAGTTCTAAGTGTTAACTAAATGCAAAAGTTACAAAGCGACCTAAACGTAAAATATGGGATGTAGAAAAATTAAAAATTAAGAAACAAAACCAAAATTCTAAAAAAAAGATTTCATAACTGAGTGATAGCTGTTGGTACTTACTTATTATAAAATATTCAATGTATACGATTTTCAGATGAAATTGTTTCAGTGTCTGAATCGGACAAATACATGAAACATTCTCTATTCACCCTTAATAAAACATTGCAGGAGTATGAAATTAAATTAAATGCAAAGAAACAAAAATAATAGAGGTGACAAAAGCACAATGAATTCCTTTAGTGAGGTTAAAAATAGATAACAACTAAATTAAACATTTAGTTTAAGATAACAACAATTTTTGTTAATAAATAAACAAATAAAGCAATTGATACTATATGCAATTTACACTATATCGTTTTGAACAGTCGGCAGAAATATTATTACCTCTGTCGTATAATACGTATATATAGTATACATTATAAACATATAATAGGTATGCGATGTATGCACGTGCGCAATATAGGACCTATTCGCGTCATATTATTTTGTCTGCGTATTTCGGTAATACGCTGCATCGGCGTCCGATCCACTCGGACGATATGCATTTATACTTTCATTATAAAATACATGGCAGCGAGCGTACTGTATACTCACTCACGTACCATATTGCATAGGTCCACGGTTTTCGATTCATGTCCATGCGATGTTTATACTTCAAAGGTTCCCCGATGTTTAAACATCGTACTATTAAACAAGTAACTGGGAAGTACGCTGATTTGTGATGGTAAATACATAATAAAAAATAAACAATGCATAGAAATGGCAAATTATTCATTTATGGAAAAATATGACGGTTGCTTACAAATAAAAAACTTCACATAAAGATAAGAACAATTTTGAAAAATGATAATAGCATATCGCAATTTGATATGCTTTCTAAGCCTTTTAAATGCTAATAAATAAGTGTCTGTTATAATATTTGATTTTTATACATTAATGTCGAGAAATAAAAAGCGAATAACATAAATATATATATCTAAAAAGTCATGTAGAAAGTGAACGCACTTAGATTGAGGGATAGGATACTGCAGTGGTATAAACATAGCATTTGAAAGCAATTATAAATTACTTTTTTCGACAAAACGATTTTGAGCAAAGCGTGTTGTAATGTTATATTATTATGATTTATAATTATATAATTATAAAATACAAACTTTATATTTGCTAATTTTCCTTTACACATAATTAATAAAAATCATAAAATAATACAACACATTTACAATCAGGTAATTTATTACACAAAAAATCTTATTAGACACCACTAACCCAGAAAAGTTTAAACAAATACAAAAAAAAAAAAAAAATAATCAAAACTCGAATATTTAATAAATAATTTTTAGTTAAGTGGTAAAAAAATATATTACACTTTTATGATTTCTATATATCTAGTGCTCAAGTCTATTTCAAGGTTCTAGAATTGAAATTTCCAAATTTATAAAAAGTATTAACACTTTTATATGATTATAAAAAATTCACTGGAAATCTGAAATTGAATTTGCCAAGTAAAATAAATTACCTTCCTAAGCGAAAACTCATTTTAATCTTTTTTTTTATCTAAGTGTAAGTGTAAGTATACAAAATAAAATAATACATAAAGAATAACATATAATTTTAAAATCAGTATACTCTCGGAATCTAAAATATAAAAATACCTACTAAGTTATAGGTATATTATTATTATTTTATACTAATGAGTTTTTTCAAAATTGTATGTTTAACAAAACTAAAATATAGATAATACGAGGCAAGTCCAGAAAGTAAGGTTACAATGGCCGTGCAGGATGTGAAAATTATTTTTTTCATAGTTGGCACCACTGACGGGTAGACAATTTTCGAACGGTCAAAACAAATTATCGATAGATATAGCTTTATTTTATATTTTAATTATTACTATTATTTGTTTATTGTCATCTGAAAAGTCAATTTTTACATTAACATATTCACAAGACATAATTAAAAACATTTGTAACAGTTTGTATAATAAAATAAACTCGAGTACAGTCACTGAACTCGGTATAAATATTAAAATTAAAATGGAATTAACGTAACGAAGCATTCAGTTCATAGGTTGTTTGCTCATAGGAGATAGAATAGAAATGAACACGAAAGATCGCGGGAACATGACCAATAATGAAATTGGTCATTATTAAGCAATAAACCAATACGTTCAGCCCACGCGTAGAAAATAACTCGCATAGAAGGGTTTGGCGAAAACTGAACTGTTAACATCTTAATATATTTTTATATCATTAAAAAAGAAAAAAAAATTCAAACAAGTAATACAGTTTCTAATGGTATTAATAAACAAGATGAATAAGAGAACACTTAAATGACCATCCTGGGGTACATAGCAAGGTATATAATTTTTTATTTTTTAAATTAAGAAGGAATTAAGGACCAGAATAAACCGTTACTTGTTACTGATGTAGGATTGATAGATGGCGTAAGAAAGAAACGAGTTACCGATAATGGTGGACTCCATCTTACAGGAATTATAGTTCGTGTTCAAAAGTATCGAAATATTTTTTTTTATATCTGTGAAAATGACATCAACTTCAAATATTTATAGGTTGAAAATGCAATACTGTTAGTAACAGGTAATTTTCAGGCCTTAATCCCTGATCTTCATCAATAATTATAAGCTTTAAATATCTCTCAATGCGAGAGTTAACGTAAGATTTGAAAAGTTTGACCATATGCTGAATAATGAAAATAAATCTATAGATTTTTATATCGGGTGGATTATCGATTTTTAAACTGAAGTTATGGAACAAATTTTCCAAACAGAAGAATATATTAACATTTAATATAATTGTAATATTTAACTTAGATTGGAATGTAATAAAGAGGAAAATTGTTGAAAAATGTACTCAAAGAATATTGAAATGTTTTAAGGGAGGGGTAGCAAATAAATGCATACTTAAGGCTATGCAATCGTATATACTCGTATAATATGTACATATATACCATATTCTATAGTCAGGGCATATGAACCGTTTATATATTTTATCGCTAATTATGAAATTAACCTAAACATATCGAGTGGAATGTAATTTAATATATGAAATCACTTATGTACCACTTACCGACCATAAATGCTTATATCATTGATAATGGTATTTAAGAGTTATCTCTTGGTGGAATGATTATTAATGAGACCAGTAACTATTAACCATTTAGTTTCAATATATTATTTCTGGATTTTCAGATTAGTATCGTTGTGACAGTGGCCATTATTCTAATCCCTAGTATATCGTTTATTATACTTGATACTATACCATATATAATTATTATTTCCGATTAAAAAAACTATTTTTAAAAATTGGTAAAAATGATATAGTGACATTGTGAGTACATATCTAAATCTTATGTTGAAAATATATATTAGCAATAATGTACCTATTTCATTCTTACAAAGAATTGGTTAGTGGCATATTTAGCATTATATACTCGTATTAAAAAATAATATGGCTTACGCGAAGAAAGAGAAGGGGAAATACAGTTAAGGAAAGTCTAATTTATCTGATAGCAACTTAATAGGAAATTCTAAATAGGCTTGAAATCTTCTGTCAGCTAGCGAGAAAAATTTTAAAAATAAAATTACATATGAATAATTTTGGGGTAAGCGATAAATGTTCAATGTTTACACAAAAAAAGTGTGGACATTTTCAATACAACTGTATAAGACATACGATAACTATAATTAATAGTTTGTGGATCGCACAATATAGAAGCATAAACTAAAATACACACTAAGATACAGTACTAACACATTATGGGTACAACTAACTTGCACTGAGCACAAACTCACTTAATAAGTTACTTACTTAGGACTTAATACTTTTATTTCCCTACAACAAACTCCTTCTACAAATATGTGAATATAAGTTAAATTTGGATCAAAAACTATACCTAAATCACTAATCGTATTTTGTATATGTTTGAGTTGAGTAACGTTGATAACATCAGCATATAACAATATAGGTAAACGAGATCTAAAGGTATGTATTTATAAATATTAAATATTGAGGATTAACTGCATAGTTGAATCCCAGAGAACATCATGTTATTGTATCCTAGTAGGCTAATGAAAAATCAATAATTTTATAATAAAAATTTAGCTATTAACATGACGGGACAGACAATATTAAATAGTGTATCCTCCAAAATGTACCTGATTTTCGGGACTTTTTTCTTTTAGTATACATCAACCAGAGTCAGTTCATTCGATGTATGATATGGAAGTATTAGGTACTTATAATACTGCAAAAATAAATTATTACATAAATTATTATCTCTTGAAATATTTGTAATATAATACTACCGGACAATGTTTCACCTAATTTCGGTGCACATCCAACTTGAATATTATAATATGGGCATTGGACATTAACATATCAAAAATTGAAAATTGGTATCAATTGATACTCGTATATAATCAGATATACTTTAGATTCTGAGCGCAGCAAGAGTGGGTACTTTATAAAGTTTAATTTTTAAATTTTTAAGTAGTTTTGAAAAGCGTAACGAAAAACTACCTTTTATAATGGAAATAACATTTAATGTTATTTTAAATTAGAAAATAACAAATAAACTACCGATTTTATATGTGATTTATAATATTTATAATTACCAAAAAATAATCGAAAATAATAGAATGGTAGAGAATTGAAATTTACACCAAATATTTACTATAATTAATTATATATATTGACTTTGTATTTTTTATTTTATATGCTGATAGTAACTAATACTCATATTACATACACCGAAGTCGCTCCAGAATTGTTTTATCGAAAGAAATTATTTATTATTCCTTTCAAATTTAATATGCCTATTACTATTATTCTACCCAATGAACAAAATTTTTCGCCCTCACTGAATTTTTTTGTATTATAATAGTATCAATATAAGAATATATTGTGATTATATTAAAAAAAACCCAAATTAACCTTTTTCGAAGAAAAAAATAAAAATTGAAGGGCTGTTTCCATCTTCAGTATAGAATACGTATATAGCTGATCGATACACCAACACATTTATTCCGGCATTTTCGGGGATGACCTACAAAAGTATTGGATCCGAAACAATTATTTCTATTTTAAAGTACAATATCGCAAAGCTCTGGCGTAAATATAAATTCACACTGAACAAAACGATACCGGTTTTATTTTATTTGGGCTTGCGCCAGTATCGGGTAACTATAAATAGGTATACAATAAATTAATATTAATTTCATAACAACGATTTTAACTCATATAACTACATTATATCATATACCTAGATACATTTTAACCCTAAAGGAATTTATTATTTCAATAAAATGTTTATTGAAACAATAAATGAAAATATGTGATTGTACCAAATACCTCATAATAGTGCAGATATATAATATAGTGTACATTGCTCGGAAAAGTAGAATATTATAATAGTAATAAGTATGATATATGAATATCATTATAATATTATGATACGAAAAATTCATTTTTAAAACCATAAAACAACTATATTATATAGTTTGAAAATTTCAACACTAAAACATTATATATGGGATTCGAAAATTTCTATATCAATTCGATAGTAATGTTATTGTTATTGTTGAATCGAAGAGACACTACACACATTTCAATTTCACTATATTCCACTATATATTCCTACTTACTTTTAGATACACTGCTCTCTAACACATAATACCTATGTATTGACTTGGACATATTGATGTTATCATTCCAAGTGTATTTATATTTTGTACGTTTATGAGATACTCGTAAACATAACGCTACATCGATAAAGACTAAGATAAACTTGAAATGTATACTGAAATGCCATATTAGCTTCAACATGTATTTTATATCAAACTCGTATATAATGGTTATTCTATTAAACCAGTGATTAAAACCCACTGGCCAGTGAGTGATGGCAAACGTAAACAAATAACATTATAAACAAAATATTACATTATGGTTTCTATTATCATGGGTATACACAAGAATTTTCAACATAAATTAAGGTATATAAATAGCCGACATCACATTTGTCCTTTTGATAGAAGTTACGCATGAACTAATATACAAAATTCAAGAAAAAATAAATGGCATCTCAATATTAGAGAGCAT
Organism: Pemphigus obesinymphae; assembly: GCA_025469235.1. NCBI lineage: Eukaryota > Metazoa > Arthropoda > Insecta > Hemiptera > Aphididae > Pemphigus > Pemphigus obesinymphae. The sequence goes on along the minus strand of JAIPRL010007897.1, from coordinate 3,541 downwards.
ATTTTAGGTTAATTACTATTGACATGCCCTTGAGCAAATATTATATTCGTCGCCACTTTGTTTTTCAGTAATTTTTGTGTACTATTTTGGAAATAAAAAATACTAAAGTGAGAGAAATATAGTGAGTTAGGGGGAGATATAGAATGTAATGTTTTTCCTGTACTAATAAAGTAATAACCATGTGATTATAATTACACGTTTGTTGAGATTGTCTTATTTCGTAGAATAATATTGTTGAAATTCCCAGTCTTCGAACGTTAACAATTTTACGCCCATAGTTATTTTAAAGTTAGGTGCTTTTTCATCGTGTTTCCAAAAACGGGTTAAAATACATCATGTAACCAACAAAGCGTTTCTTCCAAGAACGCAGAGTTTGTCGGGAACGTGAAAATATCGTAAAAAGACATACAGTACACTTATTTATTTATTTATATATATATATATATATATTAATATGTCATATAATACGTATAATAGAGTAGATCATTAAAAAAAATCCTATTCAACTAATATAGTTTGTTTTAACGGAAAATACGGTTGGCTAGTTTGATAAATAAATTTTGCAAGTACTTTACTCATATTTTTCCACATGATCAAACAACTATTTAAAACCCCAAACATATGAAGGGTGTTGAACGTTGGTATATATGTTAAACATAATTCTTTAAAATATATGCAACAGTATAATACCCAATATTCATTTTGTAATATTAAACATTTGACTTAACGTTAATATAGTTGAATGTTGAAGAATATACGTTTAATAAAAATTAAATGAATGTAAAATAATTAATGTTTAAAGTTTAATATAGAATAACATTTCATTGAATATATAAATATTAAATGTTTAAACATTAATATTCAATATGAACTTTAAAATAAAATCGTTTTGTTCATATTTTAATGTTTAACGCCTATAGGAAAAATTTCAGAGTGGACAAACCTAAATAAATTATAATAATTTCATGTTATAACCCACCAGTTTTATCAATAATCCATTCTAAAGTTATTCTCTAGGAAAATATGTCCCTCCAATAGCCACCTATGGATATTGAGTTAACAAAAGGGATGGGATATATAAAACCACAAAAAAAAGTCCACTTCTCGGCTACTTGAAACAAAGGTTCATTGCTCATGGAATAGTATACGATAATATAGTCACGGCAAATAAGGAGAAATTTTTGAATTGTTAATACGAATTTAAAAGTAGTAAAATCTGATGTCAAAATGTATTATACTCTCCGGTATTATAACATGCTAGAAGTATTTTTTTTTTTTTGGTATTCTCCAAAGGGGGCTATATCCCTCTCCTGCTCCCTTATAGGTTCCTATATTTAGGAGCTTTAAGTAAAATGAGGGTAAGCAAAACCGTGAGGCGCTAGATTAATTTCCCCTTGAATTATGAGCAATCCAAAATCCGATTTAGGAGTACCAATACTTTTGGTATGTTACATACTTAAATGTATAGCACATTTTGCACCGGTTTGAGCTCGTTCTGGCACTACGGCGATTCAAAAAATGTCTCCTCCTCTGCCGTGCCTGTAACCGTATACCATTTGTAACAGGGCAATCCGTCAACGGACGGATAGTCTCGTACTAAAGACAACCCGATACTAGTTGGTGTCGGGGTTAACAATGACAACGGCCGCAAACCAGCAACGATTGGAGAGAAGAGGTCAGTATGACAAGCCAGAACGGCATATTACAGTACCTTGATGTGGTAGGAATATGTTGTTCTTGTGTGTACTAATGACCTAGTGACAACCAACCAGAGAGCCGATATACAACACCGGAATCGCATATAAACCAGCGGTGACACCGGAAAATTCCTTCTCTCAGCCCTCCTCTAAAAACCTCCGCCCCAAAACCCTCTTACGCCGAAGTCACTTCTCCTTCTACCCAAGATATCCCGTCCCCAATCATCGACCAACTAATCTAACTCACCACCGGCCTCGCTTCCGGCACCCTCAAAGTTAAAGAAGCCCTAATTTTCCTAATTTCAATCCTCCCCCATCTTCTCGCTCAAAATGAATAATACAAAAATCTTATTCTGGAACTGTCAGGGCGTCGCTCGGAGACGCCCTGAACTCGCTCATCTCGTCCAAGAACACAAAATCGACGTCCTTCTCCTTAATGAAACTCACCTATCTAACGCCAGACAATTCAATCTTCCCAACTTCCACTCCTACTATACTAACAAACCTCCGAATCCAGGCCGCGCCCCACATGGTGGCACAGCGGTCCTCATCCATAGGAAATTCATTCACCGTTCAAAGAATCTCAACCTCATCCTTCACAAATACCACTGTTCATCTACATCTCGGAAACGCGGAATTAAGACTTGTTGCCGTATACAAGAGCCCCATTTCCCAGCTCCAAACTTCTGATATCGATGCTCTTCTGGACACCAACACAAATACCATCATTGCTGGGGATCTCAACTCCAAACATTCCTCGTGGCACAGCCATTCCAACAACACTTCTGGAAACATCCTATCTCGATACCTCGACAGCAGACTCGACCTCACAATAGCTGCCCCCTTATCCCCCACCCACTACCCCGACAACCCTCGTCACCGCCCTGACATTCTTGACATCGCCCTGATGAAAGTAGGTCCCCTTGACTTCTCCCTAGAAAACCATCCTTCAGCCCTCTCTTCCGATCACTCTCCAATCATTCTTTAACTTTTTCACAACTCTGCTCAAATCTGTCCCCCCTCCCCTTCTCACTCTACCGATTGGATTCTCTACGAATCTCTCATGAAATCCTCCAAGTTCCCCCCTCCAAACACTTCTTCTCACAAAGAAATCGATCTCGCCATTGAACGCCTAACTCTTCACATCTCTGGCACTCTTAACTTATGTACTTCTCCCACCAGCTCATCCAACACGCGCCAGGATCTTCCTCCAAACATTCTTCGTGAGATCTCTTGGAAACGCCGTCTAAGATCCATCTGGCAAAGATCCCGAGACCCTCTCATTAAATTCCAACTAAACGCCCAAATCACTCGAGTAAGAAACCTTCTCTCTTCCCACCGCGAAAACGTTTGATCAAATGTTCTCGCCTCTCTTAGCAGCAACTCCAACCTCCGACCCCAATTCTTTAAAATCAACAGAAGCCTTCTGCGCAAACCTCCCCCTGTCAACCTTCTTAAATCTTTGGATGGCACACTTCACTACGAAGCAGCTCAAAAAGCCGAAATTTTTGCTGATTCTATGGAAAATCAATTTAAGGTCCCTGACTCCTCCCAACACTTAAATGACTACTTGAAACTGTTTGAAACTGTCCATCACCACAATAATTCAATCAACCATCCAAAAACAATCTTTTTCTCTCCGGCAGAAGTCAAAAACACCATCCTCCATCTCAAAAACAAAAGTGCTCCAGGACCTGACTCCATTTCCAATAGTGCCCTTAAACACTGCAGCCACTCGACTATACTCCATCTGTGTCGTATTTTCAATGGATGTGCGCGCCTCGAGTACTTTCCCACTTGCTGGAAACAAGCGGCTGTCATCATGCTTCCAAAGCTTGGCAAAA
>JAIPRL010007896.1:0-21905 GCA_025469235.1 Pemphigus obesinymphae | reverse complement strand
ATTTTTCGTAATTTTTTGGTAGTTTTTGCTTACGCATTAAAAAACTATTATGAAAATCGAAAAATGACCTATTAAAAGTACCAACTAGATGCAATTTGCTACCGGAAACCGGGTATGAGTGTAAAGATCGGAGCACTCCTTCTGGTAGAAAAAGTGTTTACAGAAAAAAAATAATAAAAAAATAAATAAACATCATTGTAAAACCATAAACTTCCTCGCTACGCTCAGAATCTAAAAAGCAAGTAGTGGAATTGAATTATTGAAAAAAGTCTTTAGATTTGAGTCCTCAATGTTAAATGAAAAAACTAATAAACTTTTTTAACCGAGTTAAGTTAATAATTAATTTTAAAACAATATTTTCGATTAACTTCCCACCTTTACTTTTCAGTAGGTATCAATAAAATATGTTTTATTATGACAATATGTTATATGTGTCCTGAGCCCTGTGTTAAGTTTAGAGTAGATTTGATTAAAATCTGTAAATATAATAATTTAGTAACGAAAAAATTATTTCATACAACTGTATTTAGTTCTTCATTATTGTATTCGTATTAAATCCTATTAATTTATAGACCCCAAAATAAAATGCTAGCTACGCTTGTAGCTTGTCTATCCAATATGTAGAGTGTAAACTCGTTTATATTTTCTAAAATTATAAGGTTTCAAACAAGTAGTCAATATTGACATAATTATCACATTGATCAAAATAAAATATGCCTATTGAAATTATCTGGTCAGCTGGTCTTTGAAAACGTCAATTTTCTCCAAATTTGTCGGGGAGGCAGCTGCCTATACTGGCCTCCCCCACTAACACGCCTATTCATAATAATTATATAGTACCCCAAGTACATACTCGTAGAAAATAAAAAACTGACTGCACAATGTGAACATTAACACAATGTATTGCTTTTTATTGCGGATAAATATTCTAATTTCAAATATTAAATTAATATACTCGTAAAATTATAACTCCGTAGGGTAATAATTATGTTATGTATTCCAAATTTACCAAATATTTATATTAAAAATAAATACAGACGAATTCGCTCATAACGATATATTTAAGGGACCCAGAGAATGAGATCGTTATACCCGAAATTCGTTACTGCGTATATCCCGATTAAAAAAAAAAAAAAAACATATAGATAAAAGTAAAACATATATTACGAATAAAATGTATTTTATTTATATGACATATATATTATTGAAAAAAGTAACTTACAGAAATGTAATATGAACCATATAATATAATTATGATTAATTCACTGATTTCTTCGAAAAATAATCAGTTATAGTGGTTTGTTTGTTTCATTTTTCGTTTTAAAATGACATTGCTGTTTCTGGATTATCGTTGTACCTATACGAATAAAACGATTGAAAAGAAGATGGAAAACAAACCAAAGACATTCGTGGGAATGGCGTTATACTAGAAATATCGTTATAAGCTAATTCGATTGTACCTAATTGGTTAGGTATGTAGTTCGCCAAAAAAATCCTTTGGTTTTATAAAATAAAAATTTGATTTATACTTAAAAATAGGTTGGTTTGAGAGGATGAATAAGTCTTACTCTTGAATAAATTTAATTACGAATGTACAATGTGTCTTACAAAATTCGGTTCCAATACTATTTTGATTTTGATATGCAAAACTGCAAAAGTAAGTATAACAAATAGCATGCATGACATAAATATCGCAAAGAAAATATAAGTCATCGTATAGAAAAACACCAGGAATATATAATAATATAATATATATATATTAATATTGAATTCAGATGATATAAAGAATATGATTGTTTAAAAAAAAAAAAAAACCACTAGGTAGTAGGTACCTACCGCATGTACACACTTATAAATGCAATACGAATAAATTTGAATAAATACAAAGATATTAAATCGTTCCGAATACATAGGGTTCGATTTAATTACCAGTTAAATTATAATTATTAATGTCTTAGTGGTTAGTATAGATAGGTACTTACAGAATTCCAGTGCTGGTCTAAAAGTATAAACAAGAGAAACAAAGTATAATCTAAATCTTTTTATAATTTAAATTATCATTACCAATGACACAACAACCACTGAACAAACCCAAGTATAATAGTGACATTGCTATTGGTATTAATGCAGAATATTCATTATATTTATATCGTTCTCAACCCACTAAACACACATTTATTCATTGTAATATAACCGAAATGACGAACCCGGTTCGTATCATACGATATAATATATGTGATTATATGTGTATAATACAATTTTTATACTACTGTACAATACAAACTCACATCACTATTCGTATATTATGTGTGTACGAAGTATAAGCCATTATTTCAATATTATTGTGTTTTTATAGTTTTAAAACTTAAACTGTACATCCGTAATTTTGGTCATAATAACAACATAATATCATATATAATTCATTCATTTTGTCAATTATTATAGTCATTCACGTAAATACTAAAATGTATACAATAATAAAGAAATAAATAGTTATAATAAAGAGAATGGATTTCGATACATTTTACATTTTATCAGTGGTCCTATAAATTATTTTTTTTTATACACAGAAAATCGTTGTCAAAATGTCACGCATCGTGTTTATTTTGCAATAATTTCCACTTTTATCGTCTTTTTACATTTTAAATGCATATATTTTTAAATTTTCAATGTATATTTAAGTATTACATAAATTAATTCAAATGTCATTTAAATGTAGGTACTATTGAATATTATTTAACTCTCATCCTTTTAATTTAATTTACAATTTTTAGATTTAATACATAAATTGGAGCACATTTTATGTATAGGCAAAATTTAAAATATCAGTGCATATATGCATAGGTAATGTATATGATATTAATATACAGGTATTTAAAAAAATATACATATTATTAGCCCATAATGTTATATAATTTTGATTTTAAAAGCATATTTTTATAGTTTTATGCGCATATCTATTCAAATAATTTTTAATAAAATAATATAAAAATCTCCCAAATCATAAATTATTATTTTCTTGTTAATGCATATTATCGATTCTTAAAAAAAATGTTGTAGGTACTAAACCATTATAAATCTAATAGTGATCCGTCAAAATGAACAAAAAATTTAAAAAAATTAAATTGAGAGAATACCTAAGTACTTACCTTAATATAAATATATATATTATATTATGACATAAAATATATTTTATACATTAAACATTTTAACAATTTAAAAATATTATAGTTGTATAAGATATTTTCTCATTTTTCTTAATATTTCAATTTTAATTAAAACGTGTACCTACCTATACATTATTATTTGTTCAACTTGAATAACCGCTAATACCTAATGGTATAGTTGGTATAGAATAAATAATGGGTAAATGACATACAAGCCATACAACTATATAAAAAAATGTAAAAAAAATTGTTAAAACCCGGTAAAAAATGTAAAGTTGTTATAAATAATAATAAATTATTATTATTTTTAACGTAGCCTAAAAATTTTCAATGTTACTTAATATAGTGTTTAATATTTTTTAAATTAATTTTTAGTTTTTTTTTTTTTTATAAAATAATTAACGTTTGATTTATAAATAATAATAATGATAATTTTTAGATAATAAAAATGTATATTTTTAATTTTCTACGCTCTTATATTTTTTTTTAACTTAATTTTAGTGCTATAAATGCAATATATTAGGTATGGAATATTTGGTACAATATATATATTAAACATAGAAATAATAATATACGAACATCAAAGCTGATCTATATAATCGATGTAGCATACGGGTCTTACAATATTGAATATATTTTAATTAAATTAAATAATTAAAAATATAAATGTAATAATACCGTTAATATTTGATAAATATATATTTAGTGAGATATACAGGAGGTCTCGCGGGTAGCTTCAATACCTAATCCAAACCACATATGTACTTTGTTGAAACCACACGTAATTATTTCGCCAAATGCACGTGTCTAGAAAACTACTTAATTATACTGCCACCAACTATGCTCTCACGATCGCAGATCACAAAAAAATGCGAGCATTTCTAATAAAAAAAATATATTATATATATATTTAAAAAAAAATTCAAAGTCACGTAGGACAAAAGAAATACTGACTCGTTAAATATAACCTACAATGTTTTTGAATACTAATTTATATAGTTGTCATACGTATTTTGTTTTTGGCAGTGTGAATGGTGTGTTATTTTATTTTTCGTAATAAAAGTACCTTCACAAATATAAAAAATCTGCGGCAAAAACATATATTTTAAACTAATTTATTTTTAAAATACCATTTGTACAACATTAATAAAAAGTAAAAAGGTCGATGTTTACAATGCACGAAAATTATTTTTAGTACTTTACCAGTTACCAATAAGTACATTACATTACCCACATACTTACAGCGAACATTAGGTTTACAGTGTCTTAGCCATAATTTAATTAAGGGAGAAGTGGAGTTAGTTTTTTGTTTAAAATACACGAATTAATATGTATAGCTACAGAATAATCTCTCAAAAACATAATATTACGTTTAATGTTTAGCAATACTGTAATAGTAAGTATCACTATAGACGTAAAGTCAATTAAAAATTTTGATAATATGTATTAATGGATTGTTTGAGCTTATATAGTCCATCCCAACTTAAAAGGTTATAAAATATAATGAAATTCATTTTTTTAAAGATTAAAGTGCAATTTAAATATATAATAAACGCATAAAATTATCTTGAAATTTAAAAAGTACAAAAACGAAAGAAGCTATAAAATATATAATGTACCTATATTTATACCTATATATCCCAATAAACATTTAAACATTTATTAAACCTTATATGCAACCTTTAAATGTAATGTTTAGCATTCAATTTGGTTTGATCAAATGTTGCTACACCTTTCAGTCAACCTTATTTAAACAATTTTCGAAGGTTCATACAACATTACATGGCAAGGTTCAATGCAACATTGAACCTTTCTCCTAAACTCTCCCCCACCCACCAAAAAAAAAAACTTTCAATCAACAATGCATTTTTAATGTATTTTCCCCTAGGGACGTGCTCACGGAGGGATGAGGGGGTTATATCCCCTCCATGACTTTTTAAGATTTTGAGTAGAGCAAAGAAGCTAGTGATTTTACAATAATATTTATTTATTTTTTTTGTACAACTTTTTGACCAGAATAAATGAACCAATCTATACATGTTCCCAATATTCAGTAGCAAATTTCATCTAGTTCATACATTAAAAAAGCCAATTTTGGCCATTTTTGATAAACGTGGAAGGAAAAACTACAGAAAAATGACGTAAAAACGATCAAACACGATTTCGTCAAATCGAGATTTATGTACCTACTATATTAACATCGAAGCTCCACTCAGAATCGTTTATCGAAAGCAATGATTTATTTTTGATTTTAAATGCAATACATTCATTAAAAATATTCTGTCCAGTATTTTCACCCTTACTGACATTCTATAAGTGAAGTGTACCTTTTTTTTGGCCAAAGCCACGCGTAATCGTCGTGATTGAGGTTGTCGGGACTTGAATTATACAGATTATCTTATAAATCAATAAATTATAAATCAACTATCAAATTGTTTGTACTTATACGATTCTAAGCCAAAGCCACACGTAATCGTAGTGATTGACTTGGATTATACGAACTGTCCGAAATCTATAAAAAAATATTATATATATATATATATTTCCGTAAAACCAGATATTGTTATGTCAAATATTTAAAACAATATAGATATTCAAAATAGTGACAATTTAATGAACTCACGATCCCACTATTACCATTTCCAATTTATCATATTTTACTCTACATATTTTGTACGTTGAGAATGTCGAGAACTTCAAGAAGCCGATAAAGGTACGTGGATCTATATCATAAAACTTATTATGAAATGAAATAATAACCCGATAGGTATACTATAAAATCGAATAAAATACGTAAAATACATCAAGCACGGGTATGACTCCAATTTATTAATAACACATAGGTCAATTCCGCGTCATTGTGCACACAGTACAGCGTGTGGTGCGTACAATAGTTTATACCTAGGTAGTAGTTACCTTTGTATGTCCAGATTATAACAATATTCTATTCGTGGAGATTATATTATATATATTTCCAGACACCTCATTAACCTAATTTTCATTTTGAATCCAACGACACTTGTTCACATATATCAATTACGTAAAGTCAATTACATAAATAATATTTATTTTTATTTGATAATAATATTTATTTATATTTATATGCATTAAATATAAATATGTATTTAAAGAGTGATTCGCTTTTATAGTGTTCATCTAATTTTTTCGATGAATATTCATATTTTTAAAAAATATTGTTTTTCTATAAATTTAAGATACTAATTATTTCACTACATTTTATAAAAGTTTGAATTTTTATTACTTTTTTATCCTTGTAATCATTTAAGTTTTGTACTATTCTTAATGGAAACTTATATATTTGACTTGATATTCCAATGCAGAATATTTGTGTATAATATTAAGTGTGTGATGGGACGACGAATACTTTTTATAGTGACCCACACTACTCCACTTTTCTAAACTTAAAATGCCAATAAACAATTAACTGTTGGTTTCATATTTTATATTGATACATAAACGTTTATAAATGGTACAACATTCCTTTTATCCTAATATCTTATCACATCCCTGCTTCTATATGCTTCCCATCTATAAAAAAATATATAGGTATAGATTATGTCTTCGTGTGGCCAACAATCTTTTTCTATCGCGTTATTAACTCATTTCAAAATTGTTCCACTCTCTATACAATTCTATACCTATTTAATCCTCGTTTAGATTCTTCTAAATTCAAAGTATCGGATCTGATTTTTCACTGTCCGGACCTAACCAACGGTCTTATCTTGACTATTTTAATCTTTCTCAACTCCGTATTATTATTATAACAGAGCGCGCCTAAAGGACTAATAATATTCTCTTAGTAATCATCAATTTAATCGAACATTTTTTTGTTTCCCTTTTAGTTTTTATAAGACTTTAAGATTTCCGTGTAAAGTCAATTATGAAATTCTACAACTATATCTGAAAATTACAAAAAACTAAAATGGACATGTTTTCAAAAGTAACTTTACAGGGCGATTAAAATTAAATTTAGGACTACTACATTGTTCAAAAAAAATGTAGTCATTTTACAATGAATAAAATGTACTTAAAAAATATGTAACATAAAGCTGACAGAACATTTCCCGTTATTGTTTAAATTGTTTTGAATAATTTGATGGAATATAATATGTTATATGTGTGTAAATATATTTCTAATATTTTACACCTAAAAAGGTCAGTATCCTTACACCATAATAATAAAATAATACAATGTACGTTAACCCTTAAAATTATATAATGTTCTATATCCGGCTGTCCACTGTACATTGGGCCGCATTGTATAGAATTACCGGTCCATATGTGACAATTTCTGCACTGTCAACCAAGTTTGGTCATTTTATACAATGCATTTTTCAACTTTACCTGTTACAATACTTACATAATATATAAGTATATACTTGATATAATTATGTTTGGGTCTATAGATCCGTGTAAATCTCTATCTCAGTGACAGATTTTATAAGTATCCTTTATATTATGTGCATCGGATTACGTAGATAATAAAAGGAGTAGCTTCAGAATCAATTTATATTTTATATTACTCATAATTAAACGTACATTTTTATACTAAAGACAAATACATAATATTATAATATAGATAATAGACACTTAGTTTCAAATTTAATCGAACTAGTTAGTAGTTTTACTCAAATTACACGATCATAAAATCATAAATGTACACATTTATATTCATTATACTGGATAGCAGTATATTATAATATTATGGTTAATTAGAAACGATTTGAAACCGTATACAATATTATAACTATATATATTTTTTGATTTATGAGCATTGTTAATATCAAAATATTTCAATATAGAAACATAGTATAAACTATAATGCTTTTTTTTGTGTAATATCAAATGATATTCACACATATTTTTGACGATGAAGTAATACGTACCTACCACAGTTTCCATAGTTTCCTCTACTTATAAAAAGCGTAAACACCGCAAAACTCATTATTAAAACATAATTGTGTATACAGTTGAAATTCAAATCAGTTATGATGACAAGCATTCAATTTATTAGGTATAATATATTAAACATTTATCGCGTTTATATAGAAAACAGGAAAAATAATGATTTTTTAACAATGATCAAACGGGCGTGGTATATAAAAACGATTATCTTTAAAAATTGAATTTTATATCAACATTAAACATAAGTATGCCAACAAAATGACAAATCGGTATTATTTTCGAATAAAATAATTTTAAATAGTTTAAATTTTACCTACTTTAAATATAGATATGATTACCTTAAATTAATCTAATATTGTTATATAAATAAAATAATACAGAAAATAAAATTTATAAACTTCCATGGGGTAATTGAGCCCCTAAAACTTCTAAAATGATATGTAGTAAGAAATACTTTGTGTAGCCGTATATGTGTACCTATATGTACCTATATAGGTAGTAAGAAGCCTAAATTGGATACGTTACGAAATTGACAAGTGTAAATTAGAAAATTTTAATACTTCACATTGCTATTTTTATATTACTATTTGAAATACATTTTATTTTTAAATATAATACTATTTAAGTATAATATATTATACTATTCTACATAGATTATTGGATATGTATCATGATATTACTGTAATCAGAAAAATACGATTGAGCACAATTCCCGGCGAATCAATGATTTAGACAGTACAAAAAAAAAAAAAAAAAAACAACACAATTGAACATAAAAAGTACTGCGATGTTGCCGTAAGTATTCAATTTTATCGGCGTTGCGCGATGCCGACCTGTTTTTAACCATGCTTATTTTTATTTACGTGGATTTTTACAACGAATTGGCCGAGCGAGTGACCAGGCCCTGTTTATAGGTACCTACAACCGTAAAAATAAAACTTGAAAATTTAATAATCCTATGTCAAAATATATTGTATTATGATTAATCGTGTTGCTAAATAATATAATATCTTCAATCGTATATAATACTCACTTGAGTTGAGTTCCGAAATATTGAATTATTCCGTATGAAACACGAACTGTGGACGTACGGTAGTATTTTTTACAACTCGAATTTAGTCCCAAGTTCCCAACTTAATTCCGCGAGTTTTTTAGTTGGATCCCTATATATCCCTGTCTATTGGTGTGGTGTTACCCAGCATACACGGCGTGGAGACTTATTGGAAAGTCTCCTAATAATGTTTGTTTTTATTAATCAAGTTAGTATAATTAAATTTAAAACTATTGTTGAAATCAAACAGTTAAATCAAAAATTATGAAATTGTGTGTAATCTATGAAAGCCAAAAATTCATAAATAGTAACTATGTATACAAACATACATACATATTCACTTGTGGATTGAATTCGAGTTGTAACAAATTACGAGCATGTGTTCACAAGAAAATCGGTTCGGATCCAACCAATGCCATTTTTTGGAATTTAGAACCCAACTGGTGTTTATCCATTTATCATTTCATATTCTTGCCACTAATTGTATGACGAAAAATAATACATACAATACCTATATATAGTATATATATATATATATTCGGCATAAAATAAAAATTTCATTACAATATTCTTTACTGATTAGTTACATAATGTAATTATATAATATATTTTATTTTGTAAATGTATTATATAATACAAAGTGTGAATTATTACATATTATATACATATTATATTAAACGATGTAGTGAAGTTATATATGTGATGTTAATGAGTAATGCACGTGAAACTAATTTAACTTTCGTAGTACCTATTTATAGATATTTTATTCCGTTGGTTTAAATTATAAAAAATAAATAAATAAATAAATAAATACAACGAGGATCAAGGCGTAACGTATTTTATAGAATTATTGTTAATGATTGGGAGAGAACGAAAAGGGAGACAAATATTTGGGATATTCGATTTATTACCATTCGGAGCAATTTTTTTTTTGTCTCTACGTTTTTAGCCATCAAACCGCGTCCCGATTTTCCGCGTACGAAGAATCGACGTACAAATATTTTTGGACTTTCTACGTTGATTCCAATTTATTGAACTTATTGCAGACGGTCACACGTAGGTATGTACCTCTGCCTGTTATACACAATAAAATCCTACTATATATATATATATATACACATATATAGACAGAGACAGAGAGACGAGGTATATATGAGTAAATAACAGTAATTTTACATTTATGTCCTATATAATATATGTAATATAAACCTCTTGAGGTGACGTCTATATGTTTATAAAATGCATACTGCAGGAGGGTGTTGTTAACACATTATACGTATATAATATGTTGTACGGTGCTCGCAGATAAATGATAATGTAGGTTTTCGCGTTTTGGATTTCACCCAATTTCGTCGCAAATCGTGTCGAACATATTTTATTATTATTTACGTATATAAGTACACACCGGTATAACGGCCCCGTGGCCCTTTGTTATCCGGTCAATATATTTTAAATATTTGTTTGACGGACCAATTATTTCAGCGGCGGACGATTCGACTTGGGATTACGCGCCGAGTATCGATCGGGAACGGGCGCACATTATAATAATAATATGCGTATACCTGTGCAGTATTATTACACCTGGACCGTATGATTTTAGGAAAGAGTTGGGAACCCAACGGGAATATATACGGAACATTATGACATCGTAACGTAGTATATGATGCGACACGACGGCGAAAACACTATATAAATAAAAATAGGTCCATACTTCTTTCACTGCATTGCTTGCCAAACTGATGGAACCGCAGGCAAATCGGAAATAGAAAAACACGCTAATGGCAAACAGCAAGTAAAACTTCTCAAAAGTAGTAAAAACCAACAAGATTTACCTCAACTTGTAGCTAATGCTATCGACGCAAAACTGGAAAATACCGTAAGTATTTTTGTTCAATTTTAGAGTTTATATTTGCTATAATACGATATAATAATTTCTTCCGGTTAAAAATAGTGAAATGCATTTAGCCGCATTTATCGCTGAACATAATTTGCCTTATACAATAATGGATCACTTACCTAAGTTAATACAAAAAGTTTGTCCAGATTCCAAAATTTTGCTAAAATTAAAATGTGGAAGAACCAAAACGGAGTCTATAGTTACTAATGTAATCGGTGCTGTTGCACAAAAAAATATAATTAAATTAATGAAAGAAAATAAGTTTTCGATTATACTCGATGAAAGTACTGATAAATCGGCAATTAAACATATGACAGTGATAATATAAAATAGGTGAAAGTGATAAAGATAAAGATGAAGAATAAGTGAAAAATAAAATACAAAACGCGAAAACCATTAAGATTTTCGGACGGTTACAATTCGTTTGGGATCCATAAAAACCAACTGTGTGTATTATATCATAATATTATTATGCACGTGGCTATACGTATAAACATTTTATTTTTTTCCTCATATTTGCAGTACGAAAACCGCTATCCCACGTAACACGGTAAAAGGCCACATTTACCACTAAGTATATAATACGTAGATACGTTTTGTAACCGCCGGAAAATAGGAAATGTACCAAACGCTGAATGTATACAGGGTGAGTCCAGAGTCATAATCAACAATAATATCAATCCTTAATCGTGTACATTTTCGATCTTTTCTACGCTCCAGTCTATAATACTATATTATACGTAATATATTTTTATTCTTACAACACAAAGACAATGTCCCGTGAAATAAATATTTATATTATATATTCTCCGATTTTACATTGATTTTATGCTTCTACATATGTACGTATAACTTATAAATATATAGTTCGGTACATCATTGTTTTGTGTCCATCCGTCTGTCCTTACGATTCGTTACCGTGGTTACCAACATTTATCATTTGTACTCGTTATCATACATTTTGATATTAAATATAGGGTAGATACCTATATGTATCTCCAGACTTCTTACTATTCACGTTATGCTTAAAATTGAATTTTATACTTGTAAAAAGTTATAAATGAAAATTAATATATTTATAAAAAAAAAACCAAATTGTTTTTAAAAATGTCATGTAATTGGTTTATTTTTTTAATAAAACATATTAACTGAAACATTTGTATATAGAAACGGGAAATTTAGCACGCTTGCCGAGTACCTTTTTCCTATCTTGTTTTCAGTTATTGTAATATTTATGTATACCTACATCATGAAGATGATATCGACATTTTTTTCTAATATTACCATTAATACCATTTTATTACCATTTTCATTATTTATTAATACCACCGCTCACTAAATAATAAGTATAATATATATGTACTTATAATAGTTAATACTTATATAATAACTATATATAACATACATAAATAAACTAGATGTATATAAATGCAAATAAATACATTACAGTATTAATTCACAAAAAAAAAAAATTGGTAACATTAGTTTTCGGGTGACATATTAATATATTATAGATATCCTGCTTCCTGCAGGATTTTTAACCAAAAAAGATCTATACTAGTATTGAAAAAAATAAATCAAATACAATCCTAAATAGCAGATAGTAATATATATATATACATTATATACATACATATATATAAGATAATTGATACCAAAAATTACTCAAAAACTCGCAAAAAAAAATTATGATGCGTTATGGTCCTACTGCCTATACAGCCACGAGCTCTGAGCAATGCGGTCTGTATGGCTGCATACTAATACTGAGTCCTGGGGTTATTTCTGATACTTTTTTGTTGTACTTTTTTCGGTTGACCTATATAAACCGGGCCAGGGCACTCGCTCGCTCCGCTCATCCGGGTCGTTCGATTAAAAAATATTCCTCGATTTTTTGTAGAACATCACGTCAATTGAGTAATATTTTAAAATTAAATACGTTTTGATTTAAATAGGTTTATGAACCACTAACTAATAATCGGGTGTTCATTTTGGGAAGCGACTCGTATGCTCCGAGTTTTACACACTTGATTAAATAAAAATGATAGATAGATACGCGTTGTATAAATATTGTTTGATTTTAAATGGTTTCGAAAATCATAATTAACAATTTTATCATTTATAAAAAAAAATTCGAATATATTATAACTTATAAGTAGGTACCTACTTTGCAGACTAAATGTATAGATACTTATATTTATTACAATTTAAAATTCAAAAGACAATAATATTAACGTTATTATTACATTAATTAGAATAACTATAACTTATTTGAAACTTTTTTCGATACTTGAAATTATTTAGAATTCAAAATGATTTTCAAATTTGTAACAAATATATAGGGATAGTATGTGTCCATTTAAAACAAGTTTATATCGTTACAGAACAATCTTAACTGATATACAAATATTAAATATTTAAAGAAAAACATAATTTTTCAGTACTTTTGAACAATCTAACAAAAAAAATGTTTAAATAAATAATTAAGGGTTGAAAATGAAGTGAGCGTGCATAGTGAATCCGCACGCATATACTAAGTATATGTGTGTAATAGTATAAGTATATTATTTTTATATACCTACCTGTGGAACGTGAATCATACTTTAAATTATTTTAAATGTATTTACAACACACTGTGTCTACGCATGTAGCAAACATTGATTTTTTATTAATTTTTTTTTTTATTAACATTTTATATACCTAAATCAGTTTAATTATTTTAATTGATTAATATTATTAAGTATACAAAACTTTGACGAAATACTAAACTTCCAATACGTCGCACTTTAAAAGAAAACACCGAAAAATGTATTCAGTGAAAATCTAGATAACTTTTAAAAGATCTAACGTGCGTATAATATTTTTTTAATTTTCATATAGGTATTTTTTATTATTTTTTTAAAATTATATTTATTTTATTTTTTATTATTATTTTTATATTATAATATTGTATACATATATATTGCGAATATATACCAAAACGCCAAAATAAAAAAAAACAAAGTAAAATTAAATAATTATCATTCGTGAAAAACAAAATGTGTTTATGAGTTTCACAGTGTTTTAAAAAAACGGATGATAACTGATAACTAATAACTATAATAACAATTAACATTAGAGTTGTAACAACTCTACAATATATCTGCTCGTACAATATAATGTAGTACTATATATTTTAACATATTTTGATATTATTATTTAAACAAAAAATATTTTATCAAAAAACTACATGTTTACTTAATAAATAAAATAATAACATAAATAAATATTACCTATACAAATGTACATATGTATACATAATATATCATATATATCGTACATTTTTATTTTACATATCTGTATTTTTATTTTTAGCATTACATTTATTTAATTCATTTAAGATGAAACAGCGTTTCATCGATGCTTTATGTCATAGAACATTTTTATAAAACTGGCATCATCCAGTAAAAATATTATTACAAATTAATTTTTTATAACGGTTTTCCAATATTTCATATATTCTTCTATATTAGCATTTTTTTTTTTCTGATACTATAGAGTAGGTACTTTAAAAGTAAGGCATTAATCTGGTCGTTTAAAAACGATTTGGGTAATTTATTTTAATGTTTAGATCATATTTAAATGCATTTTTTAGAGCATTATTGGTTTTTTTTTAAGAATCACTTATACCAATGAACGTGATATCTTTACCTGTAACCAATTATGTTTTATGGGTTACATTATACGAAATACAGAATAATACATAGGTATATTCTTTATAGTACATCATCATTCCCTTTTTCGCAGTAGTTCGTAAAACTTTGGACGTGTGATTTATGTGCTCATAGTTGGACGAATTTAACGAAGTGAAATGTGAAGTAAAATGTGTAGACACTGACATATTTCGTGAAATTGAACTTGGTCCTCGAAAAAAATAACCTGCAGCTAGCATATTGTATACGCATTGATTTTTACGACATCGTCAGAACGCTAAAATGTATTCTATTCCGCATCATTTGCTTTTTTGGCTTTTCGAAATATTCATATCCAACACAATTGGGGTACGGAATTACAATATTTATAGTATAATATAATATAATGTAATATAAAAACAATATGATAATATTATTTAGTAAAAATGTCCTTTACACATATTTTTAATAATTTATTATATATTTTCGTATATTTAACACGCATTATAGGTATATTTAATATATCTATTTTATTCTATGAAATAATATTGTTACAATCGGACCAAACTGAAATATATATATTTTTTTCTTTGAAAATCCCGAACTGAACTAAATCAATATGAATTTTAACTAGACAGGACCGATTTTTTTTTAAAAATTGAATTGGACCACACCAAACTCGTAACTCATTTTTATTCCTTCGGATTGGACCAAATCAAACCATATTCCAGACCGGACCAGACCGTACAGAGCACACTATAGTAGTACTTACCTATTATATGAATTTATCAGAATTGACTAAACCAATTCCTATGTAATAATAATAATATATGACAATGGAACGAGTATAACCTATATAATATACAATTCAATTTCCAAAATTTTAAATAAATCAGTTTCAATGTTCATTAAATAATGGTTCATAAATATTTAGGTAAGTTTGATTTTTAATGTTTAATCGATACTGTATTTATACAATATTTTAATTAGTATTGGTAATTTATTATATATAATTTTATATTTATTAAACATTTTATATACATTTAAACTCAAATACTTTAAATGAAATTAAAAATAAATATTTATTCAATTAGTTTCATTGAAAAATATATATATTTATATACCTATATACGAGTACACCTAAACATTTACAATTCAGATATTAATTGGTCTATAGGTCTATACAAAATATTATCTTAATTTTGGATATAATGTGTAAACTTTAATATTATATAGGTCAGTGATGACGATTCTTCTTTGATTTAAGTGCCAAAACTTTGCAATCAAAATTTCAAAAAATTGTCACGTGCCAAAAAATAATCTCAGTAGGTATATTAAGTAGGTATCTATTATAGAAAAATGCATGGGTCGAAAAAATGAGCCCAACTCGATCCGAGAGGAATTTTAATTCGGTATAACTCGATTCATCCTAACCATATAATCCGAAAATTTGCCCACCTAAAAATCGAAAATTTACTCGACACGGTATAAGTGTATGACTCGAATAATATCTAGCCAACCCAATAAATATTAAAACCGAGATTAAACCTAACCCAAAGCGGTCTAGCTATTTAATTGATAAAATACAGCATGGCCCATGCAGAACTCTAGTAATGATACTATAATAATAAATATACCTATGATTACAACTTGAATATTATAAAAAGTAGCTTATATTATAATAACCTTTACAAAATATTTGAAATTTAATCAAATACTAAAGTTATTATAATATTAATATTATGAAATTACTGTCTACGAAGTATATATATATATATATATATAGGTAACAACTTTATTAAAATTAAATTAAAATAAAAGCGGACTGCCCACACTATAGGTTGCCAATAGATACAACATAATTATCAATACAACTCTTCTTCTTCTTCTTCATATTCTCCTTCGCCTTCTCTTCCAACTATTTAGGGTCGGCCACCCTAGTCCTACACTTCCACTTAACTCTATCTCCTACATTTTCTTCACTTACCCCCATCTTTTTCATATCACTCGCCATCACATCCACCCACCTCTTTTTTGGTCTTCCTCTACCTCTCTTCTCATAAACATACATTTCCTTTAATAATCTTACTGTCTCAGTCTCTTTCATCCTTAATACATGCCCAAGTCATTTTGATCTATTCTCCCTCTTTTTCATTATTCATTCCTTATTTTATCCTCTCTATTCACTTCACTCATCCACCTTGACTTTCTCCTATCTTTTACACTCATTCTCTAATCTATCTTCCCATCTACTGTCCAACATTTTGTTCCATACATCATTGCAGGTCTCACTACTGTTTTATAAAATTTATCATTAACTATAATATGGATTTTTTTGTCACACAAAATACCTGACACCTTTCCACAGCATCCATTCATACATAGGTAATTCTATGTTTCATATTATCTTCGAAGCCCTTATCTTTCTGATAATGGACCCTAAATACTGGAACCTCTCAACCACCCCATTACATTCCCCCTTAACTTTATTCTAGTCTTTACCTATTCCCTCTGTGTACCCTTTCACAAAAATCATACTCTTTATTATATTCTGTTTATCCCTACTAATCCTTAGTCTTTTACATTCAAGAGCTTTCCTCAACTATTCAAGTCTACCATTCACTTCCTCAAGACTCTTTCCTATCAGTACTATATCATCTGTAAACAACATGCACTATGGTATCTCACCCTGTATATCCTTTGTTATTTCATCCATTACCAGGGAAAATAAGTAAAGACTCAAAGCCGAACCCTGGTGCACTCCCATTCTAACCCTAAAATCCTCTATTTCTCCACATAGACTCCTCACTCTTGTACCTACCCTTCATACATATCTTCAATTACGTTGATATACATTTTTGGTAATCCTTTCTTCATTTATGCCTATTTTAAGATCTCCTTAGCAACTCTATCATAAATCTTCTCTAGATCAATAAATATCATTATACAATTTCCTTTACCTTTCTCTGTACTTCTCTACACTCTGTCTTACACAGAATATTAGCTCCATTATTGACCCCCCCCCCCAGACATAAGCTCAAACTTATTTCTCCTAACAAATGTCTCACTCCTTATTCTTTTATCTATTATATTTTCCAAAATCTTTATACTGTAACTCGTACGTTTTATCCCTCTATAATTTTCACATTTCTGTACATGTCCTTTACCCTTAAATATTGGTACCACACAACTCTTCCACCATTCTTCTCGAATTTTCCCCTCAACAATAGTACCTTATAAAATAATTTTGTCAGTCATCCTATACCTAAACTTCCTAATACTTTCCATACTAAATACTTCTATTAGTACTTTATCTGATCATACCGCTTTCTTACTTCTCATTTTTTTAACAGCGCTCCACAGTTCCTCTCCCTTTATTAAATCCACCATACCCAAATTTCACACAACTCGATCAATTGCTTCTCTCGGAAATTCTTCATTTAATAATCTCTCAAAATATTCTTTCCATCTCTTTCACATATCTTTGTTCTTCGTTAACACCCTCCTCAAAAGGGATTAACATCCCTCAAAATAGTCTTTCCATCTCTTTATCACTTCCTTTTCCTCTGTTAACATCCTCCTATCATCATCTCATTCCAGCCTCATTCCTTTCTCCAAATTTATATACCTCATGCATTGTATCATAATCTATTCTATCACAGTCTACATGTCCATTCATATTTCCACTAATTACAATATCCTCAATTCCTTGTACTCCTTGTATTATCTCATCAATCTCTTGCCAAAATTATTTTTCTGGCTTTCCTCACATTCCACCTGTGGGCATATGCACTTACTATATTTAATATCTTATCCTTTAATATTACTCTCGCATCAATACCCTATCACTTTTTCCTAATCACCTCTATCAATTTTCCTTTAATTTCTTCAACTAATATAACACCATTCCTTGTACTAGTCCTTCCCAAGTATATAATTATAACTCCCTGCTCCTACCTGTCAATGTTTCTATATTCTACATAACTACTCTCATTTTATACCTATCCTAAATACTCAGGCACAAATATAACCCAAAACACTTTGATACTTTCCCTACACCGTCGATATTACGGCCTTTGGTTAGACTCACACGGTTTACATATAACTGATAGAATGGCTAACGTAGCCGCTGTCAGTCTGATTTCAGCCATCTTATTTCTTAGGCTATATCCACACCTAAGTACGTAATTTCCTCTCACTTGATTTCCCGTGAACATCTGAGATGGGAAAACTCGTCTATATTATTTTTAGGACTCATGCTAGTTTTAGTAAGTTTTACACCGGCTCTCATCCTGACAAAACCTCAATTAATTCCACTTCTATGATAGGCATGAGGTAACCGTAGAGGTATTCTAACCCCCCAACACAGGGTAATACTTATCAATACAACTATGATACATAATTATACAAAGATACAATTATACAAGATTTTATAATTTTATACATTAAAATTTTGAAAAAAAAAAATAATTTTAAATTTATTTATTTTATTTATGAACTGGCTTTATTATTTTATTACCTATTTAAAAATCAACCTATTTAATTTCTCATTTATAACAACTTGAAAACATCTTTTTTGGTATGTGCATTTAAACACGTTTGAAAAATTTAATTAAAACTTTTAAAATTTTTTTAAATAAATTTAACTCTTTAAAAAATTTAAATATCGTAAAAAAGTAACATAGGGCACTAAGTAGCGTTATTATCTATCATTTCATATTTGTAAGATGTTTGTCAGTTTTTCATAAAAAATTGTTTACACAATTTATGTTTTCTCTAAGTTATATTTTTTCAAATGCCATTGAAATTTGACCTACGTTCCACCTTTGGCACGCGTGCCATATGTTTGTCATCACTAAATTTTAGGCACTGCACTCTGCATTATTGTAAAACCATGAAATTCCTCTCTACGCTTAGAATCTATAATTTACTAATATGCTTTGTAAAGTTGTATATTTATATGTTTTCTATACAGTATACCTACACATATTTGATGTTTGTATAGAATTTCAAGATGTTTTTTCATGATATATATAGAGATTATAGAGATAATACAAAACGAAAAGAAATTTTTACCTTGTGCATAGTCAAAATTTTTTTTGAGGGGAGGTTAGTACAAAAAAATTGTTTTCCCCCCTATAAAAAGGTTCAAGTTACATTTATGTATAATATCTATTATAATTTATTAAATATTGATGTGTATAAACGTGTACGAGTACTAAAATTAATAGTCGTTAGCAAATCTTACCTTATGTATAGGTACCTACTTATAGACATTTTTCTAGTTTTTAAAATTTCAAAATATAATATAATATATTTATATTTCTAAATAAATATTAGTAGGCACCTATTATTCGTTGTTTCTGTGCAAAATATCTCGAAAAAATTGAAAATCTATAAACATGTTAAATTTTAAAATTTCGAAATTGAATAGGGACCTACGTCGTGGTTCAAGTTTAGTACAATATAAAAAAACTATATCTTACAAGGAAACCGAAACGAATTTGCTACAAATGCACAGCCTTAACAGCCCTAATTATTATGCATTATGTCCTACCCTGTTTAATTATTGTTAATTGTTATACCAGCCACCGTTTACCTACTTCAAATTAAAACATTGAACACATTATGTAAATTATATCCTTATAATTACTGCTAGTTGAATGTGAGTGAATGAGTGATTATATAATGTACTCATTTAATAATTATATTGCAATTTGCATTATTTAGTCAAGTTACAATATTTATATTATATGCACGGGGTAAACACGAGACTTATTATAATATATTGTGATAACTGATGAGTGGCATATGATTAAAAATATTTTTCATACACACATACATAACATACACACTACATAATAACAATCATTAAAAGACCTATACAGTTTTGGTGACTTTTTCTCCCATAAAAATCGTTGTGTCAAAAATAATTTAACGCACTGCAATATATTCCAATATACCATACTCGTATTTTTATTTTTTACGTAGGTATAATATATAATACACTGTACATAATGACGACGTAATGTATACTGTGTTTGCTTAGACTGTGACGAAAACACTCTTATCTGAATCATGTTCTCAATTTGGGTAGAATATAAAAAATATTATTTATTGGTGACAATGTGTACTCAAATACGATTTATGATTCTCTTCCAATTTTTACGTAAAATGTGTATGGGCCATACATTTTGTGCGTATACGCTACACACACATATAATAATATACTCGTACACCAACTCGTGTACATAATAATGTATACACCGTGCAGAAGGATTATATAATGTCCTTTGTCGTTTTTACTTACGCACTGCAATCGCCTCATAATACGCGACGACTTATTATATACACTCTGTATAGGTGTAACCGCTTTTCATTTAGGTATAATGTACACCACTTTATTTTGTTATTGTTTAACCACTTTTCATCGTATATATATATATATATATGTGTAAGGTTAACATACATGTGGTTTTAATGAATTCCGGTGTACTATAATATGGTGGTTAAATTTCCGAAAACCAATTTTGTTCCTCGGCAAAGGATATACGCGTAAATACATCGTGTGTTATATTACTATACCTTTGACGACTGCAAAGCCCACTTTGATTACAAAGTATTATACATATGGCGCAGTATTACTGAATGTAACTATATACATTATGTACATACATATAATATGGATGGATATTATATATTTGTATATAGACGAGTACATATTATACGTGCACGAGCACAAAACGTTGGATAACCCGAAGCCACTGTAGTATAATTATTGATAATCTGCACGTTATATCCAGTAAAACGTCAGTACCTATAGGTAATACGGTATATTGGAATTAATTAAATATAATTTTAAATCATTTCACCTCATTGGATTTACAATAAACCGTATCGTCTA
Organism: Pemphigus obesinymphae; assembly: GCA_025469235.1. Taxonomy (NCBI): domain Eukaryota; kingdom Metazoa; phylum Arthropoda; class Insecta; order Hemiptera; family Aphididae; genus Pemphigus; species Pemphigus obesinymphae. The sequence goes on along the minus strand of JAIPRL010007896.1, from coordinate 292 downwards.
CCGGTAAAATTAAATGGCCATATACGGTAACCAACCTACGTCGCCGTGTAAATTGCCTATACTCTATTTCACGTGTGATCGTCCGGAATCGCGCATGTGATAAGAATACAGTGTGACCGTAGCGAGATCGAATTTATCCCTTCATGTCGCGGTTATTCGGCGTGCTACTACAAAATGTTACACTTGCATTATTACATTATAGGATTTACCGCTATTTTATTGTTATTGTCAATATTGCTCTTTTGTTCCATAATAATATTGTTCTCCATTTTCACTCGTTTTAACCTCGTGT